>JBBPTO010000231.1:0-39653 GCA_038094155.1 Pulveroboletus cf. aberrans | reverse complement strand
GGAACTCCGGTTCGGAACGCAGGAACTCGGGTCTGGAGTGCAGCTACATCTGCTTCGATTTGGGCTGGGATATGATCAACTTCAATGCCATTCAAAGGGTCAGCTGAGGGAGCAGAAATGGGAGGTACTTCCTGTATGTCTGGGGGCTTCGGCTCCTGCAGAATGGGGTCCGGAGCTCCGGAGCTCCGGATGGTCTCTTGCTCTACAACATGAAGGTTCTTGCTTGATGAAGGGGGAGATATGTCAGCTTTCTCAACAATGATGAAATGAACCTGTTCCAACTCTGAGTACTCAGGAAGGAACTCTACCTCCGAGTCCACCTCAAACTCGACCTCCAAACTTCTGTCAGTCAGGTACTCCTCTGGGGCTTCCTTGGTTGGCACTGAAATTTCCTCCGTTTTGGGCAGGGCTTCGTCAGCAGTTGATAGAACTTCTTCAGGAGTTGCTGGTGTGTCTTCAGGAGTTGGCACAATGTATTTTGGAGCTGGCAGAGTGGCTTCAGGAGTTGGTAGGACTTTTTCAGAAGTTGGCTGAATGGCTTCAGGAGCTGGCAGTACATCTGTTGGAGTGGGCCGGAGTTCGATCATTGTGACCTTCGGAGCTGTCAAGATAGCTTCAGGAGTAGTGCAGAGCGTCCTCCGGAGCTTAGGACCTTCTAAAAAGAAACGAGCAGCATCAGCAATGTCTGACATGGGATAGGACTCATCAGGGTGAATATCAGGCCGAAGGATGGTAAACCTGTGAAAAATCCGGTCTCGGAGATGCTCTGGGAAGCCATGTAAGTACCACATATCACAGTCATACTCAGCTAGACGTTTGGTGGACAGGAGTTGTGACGAAATCTGGAGATACCTCCAGTCATACTCTCTGAACTCTTCCAGAGTTGTCATTGATCTCTGAGATGTTTCCTGTGCTAAATTGAAAAGGTCAGTGCACTGATATTGTTGCATACCTTGACATCCAGGGTACAGGTCAATGATGGCTGCTACAAAACTTTCCCAATCATCTTCTGACACTTCAGGAGTGGTTTTCCATAACTCTGCTTCTCCAAGATCAGCATACCTGAATGCAGCTTTGGTCTTTTGCTTTGGTGTGAGGTTAGCATAAACTCTGAGACAATGGACATCATCTAGGAATCTCAGAAGCTCTTTTACTACCTTTCCGCTAAAATGGGGTGCATCAGGAGTTCCTTGGAGCAGTAGGAGTAGGATTTGCTGTGACATAGGAGTAGAATGGACTTAGCATAAGGTTGGGATGGCTGTGGTGATGTATGGTTGCCAGGAACAAGGTCAGGCCTGATGCCTGAAGACTTGTATGGCAACTTGGGAGTAACCAGTACTGAGGGGTGAATTGGCAATTTTGGATGTAATGGAGGACTGGAGGGGTGTGGAAACTTCTGGAATAGGAAGGAATTACTTAAGATTAGACTTTGGAGGCTGTGCCAGCGCTGACAGAATGCTGTGGAGAAACCTAAAATCTCAAAACTGGTTGCTATGTCAGTGCAGACAAATTGGAAAATTGGGATTCAGAATGAAATTTTTGAGCTCTGCTCATCTGGGAGTGAGTGCAAGAGTGCCCTCGAGGTCTCTCTTGAATCCCCTCATGGTGGGCTCCAGTTGTGAAACTCCTAGGAACTATGAAGTGGAACTTCTAAGCTAATAAAAAGGGTGCGAGTGTAGTTCTTGCATCAGGAATTTAACAAATGTCTTACAACATCTAATTTCGTCTAATTCGTCTAATTCGCATCTAATTCGGGCTTATTAAGCTTATGAGCACATCCATAAGCCGCCACAAGCTTAATAAGCCTGATTTAGACGTGAATTAGACAAATTAGACATTTGCTATTTTACTGATGTGACCCAGGGGATTGCAAAGAGAGAAAGAAAGTGGGTAAGGGCGAATATAGATGGCTCACTGATGTCCTGAGAGAGCTGGAAAATAAGAGTCTGATTCCTCCCTGTTTGGTAGGGCTAAGAAATCAACTATGGAGTTGACAGGAGTTGGCAGGAGTTGCAGGACTTGACTGGAGTTGAAGGGAAATGAAGGAAATCGAACTCGGAGACTTAGGATTGATGCTGGATGGTGGTGATTGACTTCTAGAACTAAGTTCTGTGTACAAACTTTTAAGTCTGGGCATTCCCAAGACTGTGAATCAAAAGGAAACATCAAGGAATGAATGTAGACACTAAATAAGATAATATCCCAATGAGAAAACACAACACCATCTCACAGATGACTCATTTGAAGCATGGAAACAAAGGTCCGGTCTTCTGGACATTGGAGTTCTGACTCAAGAAGACAGCCTCTGACTATTGAGTTTCGGAGGAGTGGCAGAGTAACTCGGAGGACTTTGGAGGACATATGAATTCTCAGAGGAAATGGGAATGTCACTGTAGGGAGCTTGAGTCTCCTACACTGGTGTCTGTCTGCCCAGTGTTCACAGTATCTGAGTCAGGTGAGTTTCAGATTTCTTTCTTTTCATACATAGAGTCTTGGAGAGTGGGCAGGAGTTCACCAGATTTCATCCCATCAGTCGTGTAATAAGTCTCATTCCTTCATTGTTATACTGTCCCAATCATGTAACTAGTTTTACATACGTTCCAGATATGTACAAAGTCTCAGGAATTCCTGGACTATAAACTTTGTAACTTGGACTTCAGTCCACATTGAATTCCATCTTTTTCAGTCATCTTGTAAAGTTTCAAGGACTCATTTTCTACCATTCCTGCTGCCATTCAAGTCAAGTCCCACAAGTATCAGTGATTCTCATAGTTGAACTTTAGCCCTACCATCATGGGAAAGTCTGGACTCTCATTTTCCAGCTCTACAGTTGAGTGGACTTTAATTCTTTTCCCTCTTGAACGTTGTCCTAGACCCTTGAATCCCCTTTGGGTCGAGTTTACCACTCACACCTGACACTAACCACTCAGAAAACCCACTCTGGGCTTTCTAGCTTTTTTACAATGCTGAAAGACAGATAAAATGGGTATGATGCCAACCACTGGACTAGTCCAAGGTAGACAATAAGTAAAGAAGGTACAAGTGGTACTCATCCCTAAGAGATTGTAAAGTGAGAAGGGAACAGGATCAAGGTGCTCCCTGTGTGTTTGAGAGGGATCTGGCATGTATCCAGTAGTAATCTGGTGTATATCCAGTAGTGAAAGTTCACCACATCAAAAGTGCCCAGTTGAGGACAAGGATTGAGTGCGAGGATGATGATGGGTAAATGTTCCATAGAAGTTAGATGGGAAACTTGTGAGTCAAAAAAAGGTGTTCACAATTTTGGAGGGTACAAATTTCATAGTCAGGGCATTCCCTTGACTTTTGACTGACAGCTAGTCTAGCCATGACATAAAGTACCCATAAGTAAAGATGATGTCCATCATCCTGTTATCAGTGGGGACAGATCACTGACAATAAAAAAAAGGAAATATGACCACCACCACACCACATTTGATTGTACAAATGGGTGGAAATGGTAAGGACTTCAAAAAAAAAAGAGGAAACCAGACCTGGATGGACTGGATACATATGATATAGGGTGGACCAGAACCAGATCAATGACAAATGGGACACAGATCATACATGGCTTGAATGCATGCTTGAAAGAGGCTGTAGATGACCTAGGAAAAGTGAACCAGACATAGATAGACTGGATATGAACCTAAGGAGTGACAGCTCCTTACATCCGAGGGGGACTTTGGAATTGACTGTCCTCAGTTGATTACATGACTTTACCACTGTGGAGTTTCAATAAAAGGTTGTTGCTTCACATGATATAGGAGACCAGTGTCCTCTACCATGTAAAGCCCCTGTTTCCTATTCTTTTGTCACCTCTACAGCACAGGTACCATTCCCGAGCATGTTGAAAGCCAACCCAAGTGTTGTTCATTCAACACATCCTGTCCATTCAACCTGAGTTCCCCAGATCCAAGTCGATAAGTCAGGTTTCTTTCTTTTGTATTGGTTTCCATCCCAAGCAATCATGGATTCATCCAGGTTTGCCATACTTAGCCATTTTCTGTCATTTGTATTACTTACCATTGCCATCATCATGCCACTCTGTCATCATATGTTACTTACTTCACCAACCCAATATGTACAAAGTCTTGGGTTTTCCCAGACTATAAAATTTGTATCTTGGACTTCAGAACACATCAAATTCCATCTTCTCTTGATCACAAGTCTCATTTTCTAAGTATCGAAATTGTCGATTTCCCCACAACCTGAGCCAGTCAAGTCAAGTCAAGTGCTCCAACCTGAACCTAAAAAGTCAGACTCTCAGCCCTACTAAACAGGGAGGTCTGGACTTGCATTTTCCAGCTCTACAGTGAGTGGATATTGGTCTTTTACCTTCTTCTAGTTCCTTGGATCCCTTTTGGGTTGAGTGAACCTACTCACAACTTATACTTATACTGTTAGAAAACCCACTCTGGGCTTCCTAGCTACTTTACAACTGAGACCCACCACAAGAGATTCAAGAGAGTCTTCAAGGAGGACCCTCAGACCTACTCCTGAGTGAGCAGAGCTCAAAATTTTACTCTCCCAGATCCAAGATCTAGATCTTACACAAGAGTCCTTTAATGTCTTCATTGCCCATAACTCTTTGGACAGCCCCGATGGTCCTTCAACACTGCAATACATTGGCTGGCATATCAGCCAATACATTTTCCACAAATCAGATCCCCTTGTTTCATCAATTCCAAATTCATCTTGGCTGAGTAGATCAGCCTGAGCAAAGCTTCGCTCTTGGATTGCTCCTGTCCCTGGAACTTCTTACAGAGTTACCATCACCCCAGAACATTATTCCCTTATCCATCCACAAACAATGTCATGATTTCCTAGAACAATTCCAAGAGCCTTCTTTGGGATAGAGGATCATGCAAACTCATCCTCCATCTTCAAGACCCTACCTAACTGTTCTCAAGAACATAGCCCAGACTCTCATCATTCTCTATCACTGCCATTTTCCAGAAAATTTTCTTCATCAACACTGAACTGAACCCACAGAGGAGACATGTCATATAGTACTCCCCTACTCTTACCTTTGACAGCTTTACCTTTCCCCAAACTTCCAACTTGTTCTCTCAAACTTGACCTGACTTCACCAAATGCTTTGTTATCCTTCTCCTTAGCAATTGTCTGTAATATTTTGTCTACCACTCCAAGCTTTGAGCCTTCACCCACTCTATCAGGCTCTTTCACACCATCATAGACCTCCACCACCTCCACAACAACTTCTTCATCCGTATCTTCTGCTCCTACTCCCATTTTACTGACTAACAACAATGGCTAATCCTACTCAGATGCCCCTCCATGGAACTCAAAATGCCCCCAAGTTTGGAGGCACACCCACTTAGCTTCTCCATTTCCTCAAAGATGTTGACCTGCTCAGAAATGCTGCCAGTATCAACACAGCTGACAAAATCAAGTATGCCATCCATTATCTGGACCTTGAAGAGGCTGAGCTTTGAGAAATGCTCGATGAAGCCAAGCAGCCTGATTGGGATGTATTTATTACCACCATCAAGGAAATGTACCTGGAATGCAAAGGTGACATCCGATATTGCTGTGCTAATCTACAATATGTTGTGCAGGAGTTCCATACTAAACAGATGTGCAACCAAGAGGACCTTGGTGAGTATAGGAGGAAATTTAGCGAGATCACCTTCTACCTCATCTCCAAATGCAAGCTATCTGACTGTGACTGTGACACTTATTTCCTTTATGGGTTCCCTCCCAAAGTTGAAGAGAAGGTTCACAACTGACTTGTGATCACCAAACCTGACCTCCATCCTGACAACCCCTACCTGATGGAAGATACCCTATCTGCTGCCAAGTTTTTGCTCACCAGTTCCATCTTCCATTCCACCACACCAGGACTTTTTGGGATGCTCTCTGTTCCCACTGTAGGAGACTCAAGCTTCCTACAGTGACATTCCCATTTCCACTGAGCATTCATACATTCTCCAAAGTCCTCTGAGTTACTCCACTGCTTCTCCAAGACTCAATAGTCAGAGGCCATCTTCTTGAGTCAGAACTCCAATGTCCAGAGGACCAGACCTTTGTTCCCACACCCCAAATGAGTCATCCATGAGTTGGAGTTGTGTTTCCTTATCAGGATATTCCTTTATTTAGTATCTGCATTCGTTCCTTTATCTTTCCTTTTGATTCACAGTCTTGGGAATGCCCAGACTTAAAAGTTTGTACATAGAACTTAGTTCTAGAAGTCAATTACCACCATCCAGCATCAATCCTAAGTCTCCAAGTTCGATTTCCTTCATTTCCCTTCAACTCCAGTCAAGTCCTGCAACTCCTGCCAACTCCTGTCAACTCCATAGTTGATTTCTTAGCCCTACCAAACAGGGAGGAATCAGACTCTTATTTTCCAGCTCTCTCAGGACATCAGTGAGCCATCTATATTCGCCCTCACCCACTTTATTTCTCTCTTTGCAATCTCCTGGGTCAAGAACTACACTCACACCCTTTTCATTACCTTAGCAGTTCCACTTCAGAGTTCCTAGGAGTTTTACAACTGGAGCCCACTGCAAGGGGATTCAAGAGAGACCTTGAGGGCACTCTCAGACTCACTCCCAGACGAGCAGAGCTTGAAAATTTCATTCCGATTTTCCAATTTGTCTGCACTGACATAGCCTGTAGCATCCAATTCCAAGATTTTACATTTCCCTGCAGCATTGGCACAGCCTCCGAAGTCTAATTTTAAGTAATTCCTTCCTATTCCGGAAGGTCCTGCGCCGCTCCGGCCCTCCATTACCTCCGAAATTGCCAATTTGCCCCTTAGTACCAGTTACTCCCAAATTGCCATACGAGTCTTGGGGCATCGGGCCTGACCTTGTTCCTGGCAACCAGACATCACCACAGCCATACAAACCTTATGTTGAGTCCATTTTACCTCCTATGTTATCACAAATGCTACTCCTGCCGCTCCGAGGAACTCCAGATGCACCACATTTTAGCAGAAAGGTAATAAAAGAGCTTCCGAGATTCCTAGATGACATTCATTGTCTCAGAGTTTATGCTAACCTCACACCAAAGCAAAAGTTCAAAGGTGCAATCAGGTATGCTGATCTCAGAGAAGCAGAGTTGTGGGAGACCATACCAGAAGCATCAGGAGATGATTGGGAAAGTTTTGTAGCAGCCATGATTGACTACTTGTCAAAGTGTAACTCCAGTACAACTCTGGTACAACTCTGAAGGTGCTCCGCCTTCCTTTCATACGTCCTCTGATGCATCCCCTCCAGAGTTGCATTTATCCACTTCAGGAATGTCCTTAACACATTGTACCACTTTCAAGAGTCATATGACTTATTTCATCTTTCTTAGACCATTCCTTTCTTGTCTTGAACTATTCCAAAAGAACCTTTGCTTACCTTTGCTTAACTCTGGACCGGAGTTTCCGGAGTTAGAATGTGCACATACTGTTTCACTATTTAATCCCCATGTCTCTTTCAACTCACCTCAGTTGTGATTGCTCCCTTGGGCATCTGGCTGAGGTAAGATTCTTCTTATTCCTTTATCTATGGTTGTACTAATAGCTAGTAGTACTGGATATCTCTGCCCTTATCATAGATCTTGACAGGTTATGAGCCCTGCTAGCACACACTAGTAAACTTACCATCAAACACAACTTGTTCTCACTCACAGAACACCGTCATTAACCTGATGCATCCAGGACCACCTCCGATGTCCTCTGAAACTACCTCCAGAACCATCACCACCTGCCTGTTACTCACTGGGCCCGCAAACTTCCAAATATGGAAACTCTGCATTACCTCGAAACTCTGCCATGAAAAGGTTCTCAGAGTAACAATCAGAATCAATGTATGCCCCTTCATGTCTCCTTCTCCATCCCTCAGTGCCAGCTCCACTGAAGGAAAGAAACCTGCAACTCCAGGCATCTCTGGTATCATCTTCTCCTCCAAAGATGTCCGAAAATGAATGGAATGTGATGAAAAGGCACAGGGCATCATCGAGGATCAAATCTGTGATGCATTGCTGATCAAAACTGCCCATCATGCAACAGCAAAAGCTCTCTTTGATCACCTCATCATGCTCTATGAAACATCCAATCTCACCTCCACCTTCTATTCCTTCCAACAACTCTTCTCTTCTGAATGGAATGGCAAGTCCAACATCTCCAATCACATCGCCTCCCTCCAGATGCTTGAATCCCATCTTGCCACCATGAAATTGAGCATAGACAGCAAAATGCTCACCTATGTCCTCAATTCACTCCCACATACTCCAGAGTGTGATACTTTCACTTTCTCTGTCATGAATTCCCCAGCAGACAACAAGCTGACCTTTGATGACATCAAGACATGCATCTAGTCCGAAGAAGCCCAACTCTGGCTCCAACTCCATTCCTCTGACTCTGCTCACGTTGCCAAAACAGAGGAAAGGAGGAAGCCAAAAGGAAAGTGGTGTGAGTACCATAAAATGGACAGCCACAACACTATGGAGTGTAGACAATGGTAGAAATGGCTGGAGGAACAGAAGGAGAAGTACAAAGAGAAGGCAAACAAAGCAGAGGTTACATTGGACCCTGGATCTGGAGGTACGGAGTGAACATTTTTAGGTAGTGACCATGTAGACCATGCTCTGTACAAACACATTCAGGCCTACATCATGTCCAATAAGTCAAGCTCCAACAATCCCTTCATTATAGACTCCAGAGCCACATCATGCATGGTCCCACACTGGAGATGGTTCCACACTTACTCCACACTCGCCCCCCCTGAAAAATAAAGTTCAGGGACAACTCCACCATAAGTGCCATAGGAATCAGAATGATCATCCTCTGTAGCCACATTGGAGGACAAAATTATGAAATAATGCTTAATGATGCACTACACATCCTGGAGTTCACACTCTCCCTAATCTCCATCTCAAAACTGGCAAAAGTGGGAATAACCACATTCTTCCCTGCAAACTCTGGCTGCTGCTCCATAAAAAGGAAATCTGATATCATCCTCACCGGGTCCTACACCGATGGCCTATACCACACAAAGGTAACTCCAAAACCCACTCCGCAACTGAGTCTGACCACCGTCAATATAAATTTGCTCCACCAACGCCTAGGGCACATTAGTATGCCCCGCATACAAACCATGGTCCGACGGGGGCAACTCCAAGGTGTCAATGAAACCTCCAGAGTTCTGGAGCTATGTGAATCATGCACTGTCAGAAAGATGAAAAAATCCTCCTTTGAACTCCAATCTGAACCATGTGCTACAAAGCCCCTACAGGTCATCCACTCTGATGTTGGAGGTCTGATATCTCCTCAGTCCCAGGAAGGCCACTGATACTGGCTGCTCATTGTCAATGATTTCTCCCGTTTCCCTTGGATTTACTTCCTGAAACAAAAAAGTGACGTCCATAGCACATACAAGCAATGGAAATCTGATGTCAAAGTTCTCTTCCGCATGGAGATAGGCTCAGAGCACCTCTCTGAACCACATGTTCATTTCCTTAGGAGTGACAGGGTAGTGAATACACAAACACAGAGCTCAAAAACATGCTCTAAAAGGATGGAACACTTCTTGAAACCTCCACTTCATATACTCCCAAGCAAAACAGCCTAGCAAAATGGATGAACCAAACACTCTCCCTCCTCACAAACTCCATGCTGGAAGACTCAAAACTCCCCAAGTCCTTCTAGATCAATATGATGTCCACCACCGCATGTGTCACAGCCTGAAGTTCAACCTCCACACTTGAAGGAGACACACCATTTCACAAATTGTTCGACTGACAGGTAAACTCCTCCATCTTACACCCCTTCAGATGCCTTGCCTATGCCCTCATCCCAAAAGAACAACGTGAAGGCAAGTTCCGACCACACAGATGAAAATGTGCCCTTCTTGGATACACCCACAGACAACAAGCTTACAAACTCCTGGATCTAGAATGGCGGACCATCATTTCCAGTCAACATATCACATTCAACAAGTCCAGAATGATTTTGGAGTTGGATGTTGCCTCCTGGAAATGTGCATCTGAGGGGCAGTGAGAGGGCCTCACCCCCTTGACTTCTACTCATCACTCCAAAACAACAAACTCCAACTCCAAGGAAGATTGTGAAGACATACTGCCTCTGACAGCAGTGGGAGCACCTGCTTTGCCAGAGACCACTATCAGCAACCTAATGGAGCAACTCACCCAGCTCCATTTACAACCTTCAAAACTGCCTCCAACTCCCATTGCAAACTTCCAACAGTGCTCCATCCCAACATCCCCTCCAGCCAAGATCATCACTGGAGTTCATAGAAGCAACTGAACAAGCCAACCAGCCAACAAAAATCATGACTACCTATGAACACTAGAGGAAATGCAACAGAAGCATACAATGACACCAACAGAAAGCGACACAGAGGAAGCCAAAGTAGAAAATACCTTATTGGACTCCAAGACAGAAGCCAACTCCTCCAATGACATTCCGGAGATTCCAGGGACCTTCTACAGCATGAAAGAAGACCTCCACAACCAAATCTTCACCAGAGCAGCCCATGCATCAACCAGAGAGGATCTCCCAAAAACCATCGAAGAGGCATATGCATGTCTGGACACCAACTTATGGAGGTCCACCATAGAGGAAGAACTTCAAAGTCTAAAAGCAAACCAGGTATATGAAATGGTACAAATTCTGACTGGAGTAAAACTGTTACAATCAGCCCCTTTTTCCTTTTTATCGCTTACATATGCATGGGTGTTAGTCCCAATCTGGATGTTCCTTTCTTTTCATCGCTGACTATAATACCATGACTTACCATCCAATCTCCATCGCATTCTATGCAATTCCATTTGCTTCATCAGCAACTCTTTCCTAGTCTATATAAACTCATCTTTCTGTACTCATATTGCTAAGATTAAATGAAACTGCAAACTCTGAACCATCATGTCATCCCAAACTCAGTATATCCAAACTGTTCTGCAATGCTCCAGTATGATAGATTCCAAACCTGTTTCAACTCCAATGGCCCACAACCTCTCCCTCTCCACCAATGATCTGGAGGACAACACCATTATTATGGAGATGACCATTGGAGGAAAAACCATCTCATATCTAACTGTGATAGGTTCTCTAATGTACCTGATGCTCAGAACTCATCCGGACCTGGCATATGCAGTCAGAACACTCAGTCATTTTAGCACAGCACCAAAAAGGTGCCATTGGGAAGTGGCAAAGCATGTACTCTGATACATCTGGGGGACACTGGAGATGGAACTCTGCTACAATGGAAATGAAGTCTCCATGGACTTAGACTTCTATGGGTACTCCGACGCAGAATGGTTGCAGGACTCAGACAACTCCTGTTTGGTCTCCAGATACCTCTTCATTAGCAACAAGGGGGCCATCTCCAGGTCAAGTAAACAACAAAGCATGGTAGCACTGTCCACCACTGAATCAGAGTACATCGGACCTAGCAATGCTGGGCAACACCTGGCTTGGCTTCACAGTTTCTTCGAGGAGATCAGACACCCACAGCTCTGACCTACAACTCTCCACTGTGACAACCAGGCTGCCATCATCCTCTCACAAGATCCGCAGTTCCAAGCCTGAACCAAACACATTCAACAAAAATACCACTTTGTTCAGGATGACTTAGTTAGAAAAGGAGAAGCAGTGGTCCAGTATGTTTCCACTGGAGACATGGTTGTGGACATTCTCACAAAGCTGCTCACTTGAGAAAAACACTGGAAGTTCATTTGAGCCATGGGACTTTGCATGCACATGAGTGGGAGTGTCAAAGTGTAACTCCAGTACAACTCTGGTACAACTCTGAAGGTGCTCCACCTTCCTTTCATACATCCTCCGATGCATCCCCTCTGGAGTTGCATTTATCCACTTCAGAAATGTGCCATAACACATTGTATCACTTTTTAACACATTGTACGACTTTCGAGAGTTGTATGACTTATTTTATCTTTCTTAGACCATTCCTTTCTTGTCTTGAACTATTCCAAAAGAACCTTCACTTACCTTTGCTTAACTCCAGACCAGAGTTTCTGGAGTTAGAATGTGCACATACTGTTTCACTATTTAATTCCCATGTCTCTTTCAACTCACTGTCATATCCTGTCCTGACCCCAACCCCCACACCTCTGATCATCCCTCTGATACTCCCTATGCCACCTCCAACTCCAACTCCCTCATCTCTGGTCTCTTCCAAAGGACTTCATCCCATCACCCATCAGACATCTGATACTGGAACCCCTTCCTTCATCGGACCAATTATGATTGGTTCAGATCTTGTTTCTTCTTATGTTCACTCCATTCCTCTAACCTATGTTCCATCCCTATGATCTTTCCTGTGTTACATTTCATTCTTATATCCTATGTACATCACCCCTCGGTACCCTATGATCTCTGATCATTCTTGTACCTTTACATATGGTTCTCTTCATTCTCCATTCTGGACTCCAATCCGATCCCTTTGTATATAAACCTGAGACCTCCACATGTATTCCTTAGTTTGAATATTGATGTTGCTTGATGTCTCTTGATGTCTCTTGATGTTGCTTGACCTCTTTATTGAAGTCACTCAATGATGTTCTCTCTCCTCTGAACTCTGTCTGATTCCGATGAAGTTTTCCTCCTTCCTTTATCCTCTTTACCTTGTCCTTTCCATCTTCAAAATGAGGACCCAACAGTAGGCAAGGGTGTGACACATAAGTCCTGCACCAAGTTCTCACCCCCATAACCCCTCATCTCCACCCCATTCCACCTTCATCACCTTCGCTTGTTGTTCCATTCCATCTCCATCGGACCTCCGGCCATTCCCGCATTCTTTTGCCCCAGAGTTGACCGATCCACCTCAGATCTCTGTTGGATGAAGTCCCGGAGGAGTCTAGCATCCTGACACTCACCTCAGTTGTGATTGCTCCCTTGGACATCTGGCTGAGGTGAGACTCTTCTTATTCCTTTATCTATGGTTGTACTAATAGCTAGTAGTACTGGGTATCTCTGCCCTTACCAGAGATGAATATTAGTAGTTGTGATTGCTTCCTTGGGCATCTGGCTGAGTACTGGGTATCTCTGCCCTTACCATAGATCTTGACACTACTACCCTGGATGTCAAGGTATGCAATGATATCAGTGCGCTGACCTCTTCCATTTAGCACAAGAAATGTCTCGAAGATCAATGACAACTCCAGAGAAGTTTGGAGAGTACCACTGAAGGTATCTCCGGATTTCGTCACAACTCCTGTCCGCCAAACATCTAGCTGAGTATGACTGTGATATGTGGTACTCACATGGCTTTCCAGAGCATCTCTGAGACTGTATTTTTCACAGATTGACTATTATCCGACCAGATATTCATCCTGATGAGTCCTATCCTATGTCGGACATTGCTGATGCCACTCATTTCTTTCTTGAAGGTCCTAAGCTCCAGAGGATACTCCATACCACTCCTGAGGCTATCTTGACAGCTCTGAAGGTCATGATGATTGAACTCTGGTTGACTCCAACAGATATCATGCCAGCTCCTGAAGTCATTCAGCCAACTCCTGAAAAAGTCCTACCAACTCCTGAAGCCACTCCACCAGCTCCAAAACACATTGTGACAACTCCTGAAGACGCTTCACCAACTCCTGAAGAGGTCCCATCAACTCCTGACGAAGTCCTGCCAAAGTCAGAGATTCCAGTGCCAGCCAAGGAAGCCCCAGAGGAGTACCTAAGTGACAGGAGTTCGGAGTTGGAGTTTGAGATAGACTCAGAGGTAGAGTTCCTTCCTGAGTACTCAGAGTTGGAACAGGTTCATTTCATCATTGTCGAGAAACTGACATTTCTCCCCCTCTATCAAGCAAGAACCTGACAGAGCAAGAGACCGTCCGGAGCTCCGAAGCTCCGGACCCCATTCTGCAGGAATCGAAGCCCCCAGACATACAGGAAGTACCTCCCATTTCTGCTCCCTCAGCTGACCCTTTGAATGGCATTGAAGTTGATCATATCTCACCCCAAATCGAAACAGATGTAGCTGTACTCCAGACCCGAGTTCCTGCATTCCGAACCGGAGTTCCCACGCTCCGGACCCAGTCTCCCACATCCACAATATTTTCTCATATCCTTGGTTTGATTCTCCTAAGCCAGTACCTCATCCCACAGATGTTTCAGATTTTTCTTCAGTATGCTATTCTGTTTTCAATCATCGATACCTTAGTTCCCACGTTCCGAACCGCACTTCCCGAGCTCTGGACCCGATTTCCTGTATTCGAAACCATCCCTGCCACAGTTAGATTGTTTTTCCCAAGCCAAGACCCAGAGTTTGCAACCCCACCAACTGTATTCCAACAGTTCAGCATATTCTTTAGTTATGATTCATTCCTTCCAATCCTCCGATCTCCGCTTCCCGCACTCCGAACCAATTTCTCTAGATGCCCAACCTTTCCCCTTCCGCTTCAGATGTTTGATTTGCACTGGTTGTTAGACCTTCGTACCATTCAGAGTTGTGTCAAGCGACCACTTCGCTTATCCTGGATTCTGTCTTTCCTTTCACAGCTCTGGACACTTGTTCCCACTTCTGGCACCCACGGTTCAGTCCTCCGAAGCCGACCTCCCGACCTCCGCTCCGTTTTTCCCACGCTCCGAAGTTTTCTTATCATGCTCCGAAATCTTCTTCCAAAGTCAAGATATCTATTCTGCAGAGTCAAGGATGAGCCAGGAAGAGTAGAGGATGATGAACCGAGCCAAGGTGAACATGTAGGAGTAGAGGTTGATGAGCCAGATGATGAAGATCCGCCTCCTGACCATTCCAACCCATGATTCAGGACTTTCAACAATCACAACAAATACTGCTCCTTACAATAGTTTTCCTCTTATCTGTTTACCCTGGTTTTCATCCGGTGCTCTCAGTTCCACCCCAGTGTTCATCCGGAGATCTATTCACTCACTCAGACCAGAAAAACAACAGATAAAAGCCAAAGTACGATAGAATCCTTCGAATACAAAAAGACAACAAAGCTAAGTACTATAGTTATCATGTCCGATGCTCCGGATCATTTTCCCACGCTCCAAACCACTTCCTAGCCCCGAAGTCCTTTTTCTTGCACCATACCTTCCCCCTATGATATACTATTTCCTTCCTATGCTTTTATTTTTTGTTTCGACATATCATGATCTCAGGTAGGAGAAGAGGAGAACAGTAGAGATGAAGAAAGTCAGGAGTTGCCACCAGAGTTGCCATCAGAGTTAGGAGTTCCCCCAGGAATTAGGAGTTGTCACAGGAGTTAGAAGTTGCCACTGGTGTTGCAGTAGGAGTTGTGAGATGCACTGAGTTTCCCTTTCTTTCAGTTTTTCCGAGTCAGGTTTGTAGCAAAGTCCCCCTGTGGGACTTTCCCAGTCATTTCCCTTCCATTCCAAGTTCATTTAGCACTTACCTTCCCTTTGAGCACAGTTTCCACTCATGGACCTCAGACAGGAGTTGCCTGGAGCTAGCAGAGTTCTTGGATCTAAGACAGGAGTTTCTCAGAGTTAGTACAGGAGTTGCTAGGCCTCAAACAGGAGTTCTTGAAGGCGCGTTTCCACCCCTACCATCCATTACCATAACTGTCCAGCACATTCTAAGCCAGCTGTCAGACCCAAGTTGACATGTTGTGCATTGGGGAGGGTTCTGATTCACTCTGAGAGTCTCCATATCCATTCCACATCCTGTGCAGCATCCTCTGCACCCTCTGATGTACCTTATGCATCCTTTGTCACTCATTCCCAGAGCCAGCCCAATGTCTTGTTCCAAAGCATACCCATTCATTTCTGCTAGTTGATGCTGATAAGGACATCAGAGCTAAGTCCCCCACAGTTGTAGGAGACTCAAGCTCCCTACAGTGACATTCCCATTTCCACCGAGCATTCATACATCCTCTGAAGTCCTTCAAGTTACTCTACTGCTCCTCTGAGACTCAATAGTCAGAGGCTGTCTTCTCAAGTCAGAACTCAGATGTCCAGAGGACCAGACCTTTGTTCCCATGCTCTGAACGAGTCATCTGTGAGTCAGAGTTGTGTTTTCTTATCAGGATATTCCTTTATTTAGTATCTGCATTTGTTTCTTTATCTTTCCTTTTGATTCACAGTCTCAGGAATGCCCAGACTTAAAAGTTTGTACATAGAACTTAGTTCTAAAGTAAGTTACCACCATTCAGCATCCATTATAAGTCTCCAAGTTTGATTTTCCTCATTTTCCCTCAACTCCAGTCAAGTCCTGCAACTCCTGCCAACTCCTGTCAACTCCATAGTTGATTCCTTAGCCCTACTGAATGGGGAGGAATCAGACTCTTATTTTCCAGCTCTCTCAGGACATCAGTGAGCCATTCATATTCACCCTCACCCACTTTATTTCTCTCTTTGCAATTTCCTGGATTGAGAACTACACTCACACCCTTTTCATTACCTTAGGAGTTCCACTTCAGAGTTCCTAGGAGTTTTACATCACATCTACTATTTCCTGTCTGTTGGTGGCCCTGCAGATCCATGCTTATATGCCCACATTGGGCCATACAGAGGTGAAGGCTGAGTACACCATGACCACTAAACCCAACAGAATGCAAGACTTGTCTTGCAGCTTTTGTAATGGGCTGGGGCATTTTACCCACAACTGTCAGGAAGCCCAGGAGTTCTTCTGAACCAGAAGGTGCATCAGAGGACAAAACGGCCACCTATATGTGCCGGATGGGTTCTGAATCCTGCATATTCCCAGGTGTCTTGGCATCAAGAGCTGTGTCAAGTGAATTGAAAGCGAGCACTCTACTGCCCCAGTGCCTGCCATTAATGTAGCCCACAGCACACAATCCGGGTCCAGTAGGGACATCCTACCTCATATAACTGCTAATCTCTTTTCAGTTGCATACCTGGAGGAACCCATAGATGCCATCCTAGATATCGAACCCTCCACATTTCTCTCCATCATCAATAGTCATGAAAGGAAGGTACATGACTTCTATCATATCCTGGAACCCAACTGAGTCAACTCTGACATCTGAAACCCAACTTCACTCATCCCTCCAGTGATCTCTCACCAAATTATGCAACCATAACTCCAGACTCCTCTTAGATTCACTTATGTATGTCTCTTGTTCCTTATTTAGCATAGTCTCACCTCCCTGTTCTCTCCAACGTTGTGTAGCACAGCTTTGGCTTGTTTCATTCCTGACCTGGAGCACAGCTCAGGCATGTACTTATCCGACCTCTGATACTTTAGTCATCTGACCTCCATTTACTAATCCACAGTCCCTTCCATATATATAAGGCCTGTATCTGTACATAGATACCTTATGCTGAATATTGACTTAGACAGTTCTCTGTTCATCTCCGGATTCCTTCTGATGCATCTCCGACCAATGAAGGCTGTGTCAAGCCTTTATCCCTTTGAACACTCCCCTCTGGATGTCCAACCATTTCTGATCTCCTTTGCCCCTGACCTCTGATCTCTGACCAGAGTTTGAGCAGAGGATGTTCTGGTCTTAACAACTTCACTGAAGTTGGTGATCCTGAATTCCAGCCATACATGGCCCAAGCATGGGCCAATTTCCAAGCCAATCAGGTCAAAGATGGGAATGTCAGGAAATGGGTCCATTTCAATGGTGTCACAGTTCCACCTAGGAGTGTGATGAAGAAACTCAACCCCAGGGCTGCCAGCATCTCTGAAGAGATCAAGATCCCTGAAATTCAGCAAACCCACAAGTTGGCCTCACCCACTCCTACTGCAAGCACCTCATTCACCCCTGATACATTGAAGCCCAATCTCACAAATATCCCTGCATCCAGTCTGGCCCCTCTCGAAGCTCCACTACTAACACTCCTTCTTCTTTCCCCTCTTCCACTTTCCCAGCTCAATACAGGTACTTGTTTCTGTTAGAAGACAAAACCATGCCCAAATGAGTCCTGAATTGGGTCCTCGAGATGTCCATCTCACTACCTGTGAAAGATCCATTTGCCATCATGCCAGATTTCCACTGGCAGTTCAAAGACACCACCACCAGCAAGCAAATCCCAACCACTGCCCCAGATGTCTTTCATGTCAATGAGCTAGCCAGGTGGAACCCAGGGTGGGTCAATCAAGAATATGGTAATCATGTTATCCAGGATGAAGACGGCCTGGTTGTCATCCATCACAACCTTCCTCTCCATGCTTTGGAAGTGAAAGTTGTAGGTACCAAGAGGATGTTAACATGTGTCTTAGACTCTGAATCTGAGGTGGTCATGATGCCCAAGCACATCTGGGAGGAACTCAGACTGCCCATCTGGTCTGACCACATCATGACTATGACATCTGCCAATACACATACTGACTCCACCCTTGGGGTCCTCGAAAACCTCCAACTCAGCTTTGGACCTGGCAAGGTGACCCTATAGGTTTAGGTTGTAGCCCAGCCCAATTTCAATCTTTTACTCAGCTGCCCATTCCACTGCCTCATGAGCGTGACTACTGACATCTTCCCAGATGGAGGGCAGAACATTACCCTCTAGGACCTGAATAGCAGGAAGGAGTACTGACTCCCAACCTGACCATGGTGCAAGGGATGTCTCTGGTGCTGAAAAGGCATTGCCTGCTCCAACCACCAAAGCATTGTTGAATGGGATTTTTGATAGGCCTTAATGAATTGGGTTGTACCTGAGAAGAGACATTCAAGGACATGCCCACATTTTCATCTCATTTCATTTCAACCTTCACACTTTCATCTTCCATTACATCTCCCCACCCACAATCACCACTTTTGATTACTTACCCCAGATCCACCAGCCCTGATGGGGCATTCAGAGACATTCCAGATCATTCCTCCACCACTTCCTCATTTTACAATTACACGTCTTCTACTTGTTCTACCCTCTCATCAAACTTATCAACCATTTTGTGGTCTCTTTATTCATATGACGCTACCCTTCATAGTTTCACTTACAAGCCTGAAGAAGGTCCAGTTGATTCCTGCTCCTATGACAGAGGAGTTTTGGGTTCTCCAACACCTACTGCCGGACCTGCTTCTCAGTCTCCCTACCTTACCATTTCATCCTTCTGAGTTTATTCCTGGACAGTGATTCACCCAAGAGTGCACTGCTAAATTAGATCTTGACCCTGCCAAATGGCTCCTCTCCAATGAACTATGACTCATCTGGTGGTTGGTCTGTGTCCACGAAAAAGCTTTTGCTTGGGTTCTGACCAAGCGCAGCCACCTCGACAAGTGGTATTTCCCACTGGTGAAGATTCTGACCATCCCCCACACACCATGGATCCTGCACAACATTCTGATTCCTCCTGCCATGCAACAAGAAATGATACAAATTATCAAGGACCAGATTGTGTCCAGTATCTATGAACTGTCTATGGCCACTTACTGGTCCTGGTGATTCTGCATCCTCAAGCAGGACAAAAAGAGCCTCCAATTTGTTCATGACCTTCAGCCTCTCAACACCATCACCATCTGGGACACATCAGTCCCACTGTTCATTGAGCATCTGGTGGAATCATTTGCTGGGCATGCAGTCTATGCAATGATGGATTTGTTCATCAGCTATGACCAGAGACCATTGCATGTTGAGTCCTGGGACATGACCACTTTCCTTACCCCTCTTGGACCTCACTGATTAACCACCCTACCAATGGGGTACACTAACTCCTCACAGGTCTACCAAGCCAATATGGCCTTCATTCTCCAGGATGAAATTCCACACTTTACTATCCCATTCATCAATGACCTCCCCATCAAGTCATCAAGGACCTGGTAACAGAACCCAGATGGCTCATATGAGACCATCCTGGAAAACACAGGAATCTGCCAGTTTATATGGGAGCATCTCCTTATCATATCAGCAAAACCTGATTTTTGTCATAGTGTTCATAGTGTTCATAGCACTTCATAGTATTTTCATAGTAATCCATAGTAAGCTCATAGTAATCTATCATACTGTTCATAGTCTGTTACCATCTGCTATCAGTCTACTTCGAACAACTCAGAACCACTAAAGGCTTTAGGTCACTTAGCAGGCAAGGGATGAATGAATTGATGTCTTTGATGCTGAGAAAACATCAAGAGGACAAGACTGTCCTTTGATGGCTTAATTCATGTCCTTTATATACTACATGGGGTTTGTACATATTGTACACTAATCTAAGATGTCCATGCTATCTATGCATGTATCTAATATATTAGAGATCATATGAAAGCATGCTATAGCCTTGTACATGCCTGATGTGCAAGGCTGTGAAAGAATGGAAGATCATATATGAATAGGTTTAAGGGTCTGGTATAGGGTAAGAGTAATGGGTAATACATAGAATGGTCTAGAGCACTCTGGAGTGCATATGATGTCATACCTTATGCATGGGTAGGGTTGGGTGGTGATGCATAGAGTTTGTGATATCTCCAGTGACATAGAGTCTAGCATTGCATGTAGAGTTTCTAGAGTGGTTGTGATGCATGGGAGTAAAAAAAGAGCAAAGTGTACCAAAAAGCATACAAGATTGTGGCCAAAGTGTAGTAAAAAAAGTGTAGTCAAAGTGTACCAAACAGCGTACAAGAGTGTAGCAAAAGTGTAGTAAAAAGCATAGTCAAAGTGCATCAAAAAGCGTACAAAACTGTAACAAAAGTGTAGTAAAAAAGCGTAGTCAAAGTGTATCAAAAAGCGTACAAAAGTGGAACAAAAGTGGAGTAAAAAAGCATAGTCAAAGTGTATCAAAAAGCGTACAAAAGTGGAGTAAAAAAGCGTAGTCAAAGTGTATCAAAAAGCGTACAAAAGTGTAACGAAAGTGTAGTAAAAAAGTGTAGTAAAAGTGTACCAAAAAGCGTACAAATTTGCAGTAAAAGTGCACTAAAAAATGTAGTCAAAGTGTAGCAGAAAATATACAAAAGTGTAGTAAAAATATGTAGTCAAAGTGTACCAAAAGTGTAGTAAAAAGTGTAGTCATAGAGTACAAAAAGCGTATTAAAAATTTTAGCAAAAGTGGAGTAAAAAAACTGTAGTTGAAGTGCAGCAAAAATTGTACAAAAGTGTAGTAAAAAGTGCAGTCCAAGTGTAGCAAAAAGCGTGCAAAAGCGTAGCAAAAGTGTAGTAAAAAAGTGTTGTCAAAGAGTAGCAAAAAGCGTACAAAAGTGTACCAAAAAAGTGTAGTAAAAAGTGTAGTAGAAGCGTGCAAAAGTGTACCAAGAAGCGTAGTAAAAAAGGGTAGTCAAAGTGTGCCAAAAAGCGTACAAAAGTGTAGCAAAAAAGTAAAAAATGTAGTCAAACTGTACCAACAGCAAAAAGTGTACAAAAGTGTACCAAAAGTGGAGTAAACAAGTGCAGTCAAAGCATACCAAGAAGCATACAAAAGTGTAGCAAAAAGTGTAGTCAAAGTCTGCCAAACAGCATACAAAAGTGCTCCAAAAGGGTAGTAAAAAAGTGTAGTCAAAGTTTACCAAAAAGCGTACAAAAGTGTAGTAAAAGTGTAGTAAAAAAGCGTAGTCAAAGTGTACCAAAAAGCGTACAAAAGTGTAGCACCAGTGTAGTAAAAAGGTGTAGTCAATCAGTGTAGTCAAAGTGTATCAAAAAGTGTAGTAAAAAGTGTAGTCAATAGATGTAGTCAAAAGTGTAGTAAAAAAGTGTAGTCAATAGAAGTAGTCAAAAGTGTAGAAAAAAGTGTAGTCAATAGATGTAGTCAAAAGTGTAGTTAAAAGTGTAGTGTATCAAAAAGCGTACAAAAGTATAGCAACAGTGTAGTAAAAAAAGTAATCAAAAGTGTGGTCAAAGTGTATCAAAAAGTGTAGTCAATAAGTGTAGCCAAAGTATAGTCAAAGTATACCAACAAGCATACAAAAGCAGAGCAAAATGTAATAGGTTACTATGAGGCACTATGAGATTACTGTAAAATGCTATGACAGGCTGTAACAATGCTATGATAGACTATGAGAATATAATAGACTATGAAATTATAGCAAGCTATAATAGTACTGTCTACATGGGACCTCACTATGAGTACTATGATACTGTCCAGTACTGTCCAGTACTGGACAGTTACATCAGATTTTGCTGATGTGTCAACTGGATACTGACCCATCTAGAAGTCATTGGGGCAACAGTGTCAGCCAAGAAGTTCATACTCACAGCCCCTGATGCAACCATAGTTGGGCACAAGTGTACCTTCAAAGGTCAGATCCCACACAAGGTCAAGATCCAGAAGATCCAGGACTGGCTGGAATGCACCACAGTCTTGGAAGTGAGAGGGTTCCTCAGTACATGTGGAGTGCTTCATATTTTCATTTGCAACTACATGGCCATTTCTCAGCCTTTGGTGAAGTTGACCCAGAAGGGTGTCCCATTCATATGGAAAGCACCTCAGCAGGAGGCCTTTACTCATCTGAAGGATGAGATATTGAAGTCTCCCACACTCTGTTCACTGAACTATGAGTCTGGGTGAGAGGTCATTCTCATGGTTGACATGTTCTGGGTGGCTGTTGAGTTCATCCTATTTCAAGTTGGAGAGGACAGCAGGTGGTATCTGAACTGCTTTGGATCACTGGTGTTGAATGAGACCAAGAGTCAGTACTCACAGGTGAAGTTGGAGCTATATGGGCTGTTTAGTGCCCTACACACAGTCTGCATCTTCAACTTAGGTGTAGCTAATTTCACAGTTGAAATGGATGCCAAGTATGTGAAGGGACTGATCAACAACCCAGATCTGCAATCAAACACCATCATCAACTGCTGGATCACTGGCATCCTGCTCTTCACCTTCAACCTTGTCCACATCTCCACAGACAAGCACACCAGGGCCAACAGTCTTTCCTGCCAGCTGCCCTTGGAATCCGACCCTCCTGAAGATGACAAGCATGAAGACTGGCTCGATGATATGTATTCCTTTGCCATTACCTTACTGAATGAGTGCCCCTTCCTGCAGTTTGTATACCTGTCTCCCTATCACTATCATGGGGTTTCCCTTGAGCCATCATTCCTGTCCATTTGCTGATTGTGTCAGGTGAACTACACCAGACCATACATGGCAGACCTGGATGCCCACCCAGTTTTCATTTCTTATTGCACATTTTTTGACACAGTTGAGCAGCTGGGTCTCCAACCTGATGATGAACCCAACCCCCCATTTTCCTGATCTGCAAAAGCTAAGGCAAAGAATGCCCACCTCAACCAGATAGATCTGCACCTTCCTCAGCACCAAGACCTGTCCACCCAACCTATCTGACAGAGAATTTCTCTTGTTCATTCAATCCACCTCCTGGTTCTTCCTCAATGATATTCTTTGATGCTGGGAATGACATGGCTGCCACCAGGTAGTGGTATCAGAGGATCAATGGTATGAACTGATCAAGGAGGCCCACAATGACCTTGGGCACAATGGTGTCTACATGGTCTGGACCTGCCTCCTCCTCTGCTTCTGGTGGCTGATGCTCATCAAAGATGTCAAGTGGTACATCCATACCTGTCATCAATGCCAGACCCACCAGACCACCTGCTTTCACATTCCACCCATCGTTTCTCTCATTACCAGTTTGTTTCATAAGGTCCATGTCAATATCATGCTAATGCCCAGAGCCAGTGGATATCAATACATTGTCCAAGCCCACTACTCCATGATGTCATACTCAGAGTGGTGCATGCTCCAGTCTGAGAATGCCTCTGCCCTCATGTCCTTTATTTTCAAGGACATTCTTTGCCAGTGGGGCCCCATTTCTGAGCTTGTGACTGACAATGGTCCCACTTTCCTCCAGGCCTGCGACCTCCTCACTGAGTGATACTGGATCTGGCATATTTGAATCTCCCCTTACAACTCCCAGGCAAATGGGATTGTAGAGAGATGTCATTACAATGTCTGGGAGCCATCATGAAAAGCTCCCAGGAGGAGGGGTCATGCTGGTATCAATCTGTGCACACCATTTTCTGGGCAGAGCAGGTAACGATACAGAAGTCCACCAGTTTGTCCCCATATTTCATGGCACATGGCATAGAGATGCTCTTTCCATTCAACCTTTCTGAAGCAACTTTTCTTCCTTCTTCCAAACCCAGTCCTTTCTCTACTGAGTTACTGAAAACATGCTGAGCCCACCAATTTCAGAAGTGACAAGCTGACATCAATGCAATCCAGAAATGGATTGCAGAAGCATGGTTTATATCTGTCAAGCACTTCAAAGCCATAATGAAGACCCAGATCAAGGACTTCGACTTCCAACCTGAAAGCTTGATTCTGGTCAGGATCTTGAGGGTAGAGAAGGAGCTGAACTGAAAGATAAAGACAAGGTACATAGGGCTGATAGTTGTCCTTCACAGGATGACTGGAGGTTTGTATCTGCTGGCCAAGTTGGATGGAGTGGTTTCTGCCCTTCGGTATGCCACATTTCACCTTATCCCATAATTTGCAATATCCTGAACTGCTGTTCTGGTATCTGGGTTGACTGGGTTGGATGAAGAAGAACTCGATGAGATGGTAAGAAAAGAGAACTGGGAAGTTGAGAACCTGCAAGACCCACCAGACGATGAAGACCCACCTGATAAAGAAGACCATTCACCCCTGCAAGACCTGTAACTGATGATGACAATGAACATTCCATCACACTATACCCACAATACCATCTCTACTTGTCATATCCCATACATTTGAGTCAACTCTGACCTCTGGAACAACTTCACTAATATCTCTGGTGACATCTCACCAACTCCTAACCTCTGAAACTCCGGACTTATCCTAGATACCTTTATGTACTTTCCTTGTTCTGTATTTAGATTAGTCTCACCCTTCTGATTCCTCTGACCCTGTGTAGCACAGCTCCGGCGAACTGCACTACTGGTGCACAGCTCCAGTTATGACTTCTCTGACCGTCTTACCTATTTACATAGCCTCTGACTTCCTCCATATATATACTCCGACTCTGTATGTAGATAGCTCAGCCTGAATATCATCTTAGACTCCTCCTCTGTTCTCTTTCCGAGTTCCTCTGATGCGTCTCTGACCAAGAAGGCCATGACAGTGCAGAGACATGACACACAAGTCATGTGTTGAGCCTCCGCCCCTCTGGATGCGATCCTCTGGACCTCTGGCCATCTCCGGCCATTCGATCCTCTTTGACCTCCAATCTCCAACCAGAGTTTGAGTGGAGGAGGTCCAGTCTTAACAGTATTATAAATTTCTCCTTATCTGTTCCACCCTGGGTTTCATCCAGTAATCTCACTTCCATACTGTCTTATCCCAGCTTTTGGCAGGTGTTACTTATCCATCTCTCTCAGTCTCACAGAAACAAAGAAAAACTGTCAGAAAAAGTCAAAAGACCATCACTTACTATATGTAGACCCATTTCCTTTTATTTTAACTGGTTTAATCTGAGAATGCTCACATATGATAGATTACAGACTGCTCACATTACTGATTATGGACCTGTGTTCCCATCTCACCATTGATTTTACTTTTCCTGCATGCTGAACACTGCACTCCTTTTTATGTTACTAGAGCAGATGAAAAAGAAAGAAAAAGGAAGAAAAAGAAGCAGAAAGTAGAAAGAACAGTTGTTGTACAGCAGAAGAAAAAGATGAAGAAAGCCGGCACCATCCTGATCTTACCATCTCTCTGTCTGAGCAGGCATGAAGCAAAGTCCCCTGTGGATTGCACTGTTGCTAACCTGCAGTTTTTATTCATTTCTTTATACATACTTATCACTTATGCTTTATTTCATTATATTAGACACTGACTTGCCAACCAGGTTCCATCAGTTTCACTCAGGCACAGACACAAACATGGACACATGCTCATTTGATTGTGAAGGACATGAAAAAGACAAGTATACTACAGAGGAAAAGAGAAGCACCTTACTTCTTGAGCCATGCCCCAACCATCTCTTGAGCTGCCACAATTTGATTGCAGATTTCTGAAGCTTTGATTTCTGCACATACATGGCATGCCTTCTTGGCTGCCATTTCTGACTCCAAGGCCGTAATTTGCAACTCCAGTTTGGCAAACCACAGCATGAGTTGCTTCAGCCCCTTGACTGGGACTGAGACCATCTTTGAGCCAAAGTCGTTAGCCCTCACCTTGCCCTTGGTGTTGGGCCTGCACTTAGTCAGGGCAGGTTTGCCAGCTGACACCTCCACAACATCAGCTGGGGGCAGCCAAATCTTGTGAACTGCATACAGGCAATTAAATATGACCATGGACTGAATTGATGAAAAGACTTACTCAGAACAGGTTGTGGAGCGACCTTCACCTCCTCCTTCACCTTCTCAGCAACCTTCAATCCTCCTTCTCAGACATACTTGCACCTTCCCTTGGTGTCGATGTATGTGAGGCATGCCATCCCTCACCTTCTTGCCATGCAGGGCACCCAACAGTTCTTGCAAAGCTGGCATAGGACCTGGTAATGGTAATCGTCCACTGCTTTGTCTTTTTCCTCCATTTCCTTTTGAGATTGGTTGGGACTGATTAGCATTATACAAACTCTTGAGGCGACCTGAAAATCACCTTTCAAGAAGGAACCATGACCTCCACATTCTGCCCCACTCCCAACTTCATAGTGTTTGTCACCATTGTGGATGCTTCTGATGGCCCCCGAGTTGATGCATTGTGTGCTGGGGAGGAAGCCTGAGGAGTGCTTGGTGCCTCGTTAACCTCCATTTGGGTGGCAGTGGATGCCCACTCCAAGACTTGTGCAGCCTCACAGGCCCAAGCTTTTCATGCATTGGCCATTCCATAGGCCTCTGCAATCACCTTGAGGAGCTCAGGGGAGAGCTGTTCTGCCATGGCACTGTAGGGAACAGTAGTTCCCTGTCCTCATATCCAATCCAATTCATCCTTGTCCATCATTTGTTAGTAAGTCAAACCTTCATTTCACTACACTGGACACTTGCATTTGTACATCTGGTCAATCCAGTTCCATCAACCCAGTCACTGGATACATTGATCTGATGATCCAGTTTTCAATCTGGTTGCACTCTTTACATGTATTTAGAGTCTTGGGTGTGCCCAGAATATAAAAGTTGTGTTTTGCATGGAGCACAATATCATCCATCTATCTGCCATCTATCTTCTGTCCATCTTGAGTTCAGTTCTTCATCATCTTCAGTGATCCAGCCATGTCTGTGATCATCTCTTCATCCTTCTCTCCTGATCTGTGAAGAATCAAGTCCTGTGCTCATCAGCTGTGTCTGAAGCATAGGAGCTCTTCCTGATCATCATCTATTTTGCCTCCTGTAAGTCCCGTGGTTCTCTTCCATGGAGCTCTACTCTATGAATTCCCCCTGGGATGGACCTATCATCCCTTCATTTTCTTTCTTTGTGTTGCTGACCTGCTAGTTTCCTGTCCAGAGATGTATGGCAGTCTAGGTCATTCAACCTCTCTTCAGTGCCCATGTCCTTGACAAGCTGCATTGCAGCCTGGAGGTCAGTCTGCCAAAAGTTGACATGGTTGTATACAACAAGAAATGGGGAAGCCACATACCATCACCCCATCTAGCTCCTGGCACCACATGTCCTGCTCCTTGAGGAGTTTGTCCCTGTCATCCAGCTAAGTCTTGATTGTGGCATCAAGCTGTATCTGTATGTCAGCAGTGCATTTCTCTGCCATGGCTTTGGCAGCATTGACAATGGGCAGGCTGTCATTGAGTTCAAGGATAGAGGCAAGGAGAGTGTTGGGCATGGTGGTCAAAAAGGAGAAGAGAAATGATGTGGCAAAGAGGAAGTGAAGCAGGAAGAAAACTCCCTGTTGACCAACTGCATGGTCATGTCTCAGTATTTGCTGTTGTATTGTCCTGATCCAGTGATTGTCCCAATCTGGCACCATCCATCCCCATTTTCAGTGATGTGGACTACTGATCCTGAGCTGTGACTTGTCTTAGGTCAGCAAAGCGATGCTGACTAAGGAAAGTCAGTGTCTAAATCCCCTGTGAATGTAGGAGACCAATGTCCCCTACTCTGTAAAGCCCCTGTTTCCTATCCTTTTGTTACTTCTACAGTGCAGGTACCATTTCCAAGCATGTTGAAAGCCAACCTGAGCATCATTCATCCAACCTGTCCTGTCCATTCAACCCAAGTTTCCCAGATCTGAGTCAGTAAGTTGAGTTTCTTTCCTTTGTATTGGTTTTTGTTCCAAGTAACCATGGGTTTACCCAGGTCTGCCATACTTAGCCATTTTCTTTCATTTGTATTACTTACCATCACCATCATCATGCCACTCTGTCACCATATGTTACTTACTTCATTGACCCAATATGTACAAAGACTCGGATTTTCCAAGACTATAAACTTTGTATCTTGGACTTCAGTCTGCATTGAATTCCATCTTCTCTTGATCACAAGTCTCATTTTCTAACTATTGAAATTGTCAATTCCACCAGAACCCAAGCCAGTCAAGTCAAGTCAAGCACTCCAACCTGAATCTGAAAAGTCGGACTCTCAGCCCTACTGAATGGGGAGGTTCAGACTCACATTTTCCAGCTCTACAGTGAGTGGATATTGGTGTTTTACCTTCTCCTAGTTCCTTGGGTCTCTTTTGAATTGAGTAAACCCACTCACAACCCATACTTACATTATTAGGAAACCCACTCTGGGCTTCCTAGCTACTTTACAGTGACTCACCACAACTCTCTTCTTCCACACCAACCACCATGTCCACTGCACCATCCCTCAATGACATCCTTGCCCTTGGCTGTGTCTCTGAAGAGGATAGTGCACTGTAAAGTTGCTAGGGAGCCTGGAATGGATTTCTGATGGTGTAAGTATGGGTTGCGAGCAGGTTTACCTGACCCAAAGGGACCCAAGGGACTAGGAGAAGGTAATAGACCAATTACCACACTGTAAAGCTGGAAAATACAAGTTCAGACATCTCCATTTGATAGGGCTGAGAGTTTGACTTTTTGAGTTCAGGTTGGAGTGCTCAACTTGACTCAACTGGCTCAGGTTGCAGCAGAATCAATGGTTTTGATACTTAGAAAAAGAGACTTGTGATCAAGAGGAAGTAGAATTCAATGCAGACCGAAGTCTGAGATAGAAAGTTTATAGTCTGGAAAAACCTGAGACTTTGTACATATCAGGTCAGTAAAGTAAGTAATGTATGATAACAACATGGCATGATGACAGTGATGGTATGTGGTACAAACAAAAGAGAATTACTAAGTGTGTCAGACTGGGGTGAACACACAGTCACTTGAGACAGAAACTGATATAAAAGAAGGAAATCTGACTTACTGACTTGGATCCAGGAAACTCCAGTTGGATGGATGGAACAGGTTGGATGAATGATGATTGGGTTGGCTTTCAACATGCTCAGGAATGGTACCTGTGCTGTAGAGGTAACAAAAGGATAGAAAACAGGGGCTTTACATGATAGGGGACACTGGTCTCCTATATCTGCAGGGGACTTAGATACTGACTGTCCTCAGTCAGCATTGCTTTGCTGACCTAAGACAAGTCACAGCTCAGGATCAGTAGTCCACACCACCGAAAATGGGGATGAATGGTGCCAGGTTGAAACAATCGCTGAATTGAGACAATACTGTGGCAAACACTGAGATGTGACACATGGTTGGTCAACAGGGAGTTTTCTTCTCACTCCACTTCCCCTTTGCCACATCATTCCTCTTTTTCTCTTTGATCACCATGCCCAACACTCTCCTCGACTTTATCCTTGAACTCAACAACAGTCTGCCCATTGTCAATACTGCCAAAGCTGTGGTGGAGAAACACACCACTGATGTGTGGATACAGCTCAATGCCACAATCAAGACTTAGCTGGATGATGGAGATGAACTTCTCAAGGAGCAGGACATGTGATGCCAGGAGCTAGATGGGGCGATGGTACATGGCTTCCCTCTTTCTTATCATATATGGCCATGGCAACTTTTGGCAGACCAAACTCAGGGCTACAATGTGGCTTATCAAGTACATGGGTGCCATGGCAGAATGGCTCTCCCTCAAGCTCCTTGAGGTGATTGCAAAGGCCCAGGAAATGGCTGACGCATGGAAAGCTTGAGCCCATGAGGCAGCACAAGTCTTGGAGTCAACACCCACTGCTGCCCAAATGGAGGTTGACAAGGTGCCAAGTGCTCCTCAGGCTCCCTCCCCAGCACATGATGCATCAACTTGGGGGCCATCAGAAGCACCCACAATGGTGACAAACACTATGAAGTTGGGAGCAGGGTGGAACATGAAGGTTGTTATTCCTCCTCAAAAGGTGAGTTATGGGTTGTCTCAGGAGTTTGTATAATGCTAATCAGTCCCAAGTGATCTCAAAAGAAAACAGAGGAAGAAGACAAAGCAGTGGACAATTATCACTACCTGGTCCCATGCCAGCTTTGCAAGAACTGTTGGGTGCCCTGCATGGTGAGAAGCTGAGGGGTGGCATGCCTCACGTGCACCAATGCCAAGGGGAGGTGCAAGTATGCCTGAGGAGGAGGATTGAAGGTTGCCAAGAAGGAGAAGAAGGAGGTGAAGGTCACTCCACAACCCATTCTGACTAAGTCTTTTCATTGATTTGATCCCTGGTCACATTTAATTGGCAGTACATAGCTTGCAAGGTTTGGCTGCCCCTGGCCAATGTCATAGAGGTGTCAGATTGTAAACCTGCCCTGACTAAGAGCAGGCCTGATATCAAGGGCAAAGTGAGGGCTGATCACTTCGGCTTGAAGATGGTCTCAGTCCCAGTCAAGGGGCTAAAGCAGCTCATTCTGTGGTTCACCAAACTGAAGTTGTGAATTATGGCCTTGGAGTTGAAAATGGCAGCTGAGAAGGCACTCCACATATGTGTGGAAATAAAAGCTTCAGAAATCTGCAACCAAATCATGGCAGCTCAAGAGATGGTCAGGGCATGGCTCAAGAAGTAGAGTCCTTCTCTTTTCTTCCATAGTGTACTTGTCTTTTTTCATGTCCTTCACAATCAAATGTCCATGTGTCCATGTCCATGTCCATGCCTGAGTGAACCTGATGAAACCTGGTTGGCAAGTCAGTGTCTAATAAGGCATAAGTGATAAGTATGTCTAAAGAAATGAATAAAAACTGTGGGTTAGTGACAGTGCAATCCATAGGAGACTTTGCTTTGTGCCCACTTGGATGGAGAGATGGTAAGAATGGGATGGTGCTGGCTTTCTTTGGCTTTGTCTTCTGCTGTACGATGACTGTTCTTTCTACTTTCTGCTTCTTTTTTTTTCTTTTTCATCTGGTCTAGTAAAATAAAAAGGGGCATGGTGTTATGGCCAACCTGGGATGGGTGGGCATAGAACCAGTGGGACTGCGGTCTTTAAACCGTGGACGAGTGGCAACGGAGCTTGACGATTGCAAGACATCTACAAGGAGCCTACCTACTAGCGAGGTTTGGCAACAAGGGTTGCTACCAAGCTAACGGCAGCCAAAGTACTTCCAAGTTAATGGTGGACAAGGAGTCCGCCTACTATTGAGGATGGACGACAAGGACTACCGAGTTAATGGTGGTAACTCCCGCATGAGCGGTCGTGACAAGGTGGCAGAGAAGAAGGTATTAAGGCTACCCTTGGGCCTGTATCGCGGAGAGGGGACAATGTATTCCCAAAGTGGTACAAAGGACAAGGTAGGAACTGGTAAGACTAGGATGAGGAACATAGATGTGACGACATGGGTTTATATATGTATAGTACTTCAGGGCAAGCATAGAACGAGAGAGAATATGATGGAAGGAATTGCTGACTGAGCAAGTGAGATAAGAGCACATGGAGTGCAACAGGGACGGACGGTGAGTCATGGTATCATAGTCAGCGATGAAAGGAAATGAATGTCCAAGTTGGGACTTATACCCATGCATATGTAAGTGATAAGTGTCAAGGAAAAGTGTAGTCCGGGATAAAACGTAACACATGGTGTTCAGTGCACAGAAAAAGTAAAATCAGTGGTAAAACAGGAACATGGGTCCATATTCAGCGGTGTGAGCACTCTGCAATCTATCATATGTGAGCATTCTCAGATTGAACCAGTTAAAATAAAAGAAAACAGGTCTATGGTAAGTGATGGTTTTTTAACTTTTGCTGATGGTTTTTCTTTGTTTCTGTGAGACTAAGAGAAACAGATAAGTAAGACTGGTTGAAACCTGGCATAAGACAGTATGAAAGTGAGATTGTCAGATGAAACCTGGAATGGAACAGATAAGGAGAAATTTATAGTACAGACGGTATTGTGGGTATAGTGTGACAGAATGTTCATTGTCATTGTCAGTTACAGATCTTGTGGAGTGGATGGTCTTCTTCATCATGCAGGTCTTTGTCATCTAGCAGGTCTTGCAGGTCCTTGACTTCCCAGTTCTCTTTCCTTGCCATCTTGTCAAGTTCCTCTTCATCCAACCTGGTCAACCCAGGTACCAGAATGGCAGTTCAGGATCTTGCAAAGTACAGGATAACATGGAATGTGGTGTACTGAAGGGTAGAAACCACTTCATTCAACTCAGCCAGCAGATATGAACCTCTGGTTGTCCTCTGAAGGACGACAATTGGCCCTATGTACCTTGGCTTCATCTTCCAGTTCAGCTCCTTCTTCACCCTTGAGTTCTGGACCAGGACCAGGCTTCCCAGTTGGAAGTTGAAGTTCTTGATCTGGGTCTTCATTGCAGCTTTGAAGTGCTTGACAGATACAAACCATGCTTCTGCAACCCATTTCTGGATTGTGTTGAGATCTGCTTGACATTTCTGAAACTGGCGGGCTCACCATGCTATTAGTGACTTGGTAGATGAAGGTTTGGGTTCAGAAGGAGGAAGGAGGAAAGTTGCTTTTGAAAGGTCAAATGGAAAAAGTGGCCCCACACCATGTGCCATAAAATATGGGGACAAACCAGTTGACTTCTGTATCATTACCTGTTCCACCCAGAAAATGGTGTGTGCAGAGCAATACCAGTATGACACATCCCCCTTGGAGCTTTTCATAATGGCCTCCTGGACATTGTAGTGATGATGCTCTACAATTCCATTTGTCTGAGAGTTGTAAGGGGAGATCTGGATATGCTGGATCTTGTATCACTTGGCAAGGAGGTCACAGGCCTGGATGAAAGTGAGACCATTGTTAGTCACAAGCTCAGAAATGGGGCCCCACTGGCAAAGATTGTCCTTGAAGATGAAGAAGACAAGGGCAGAGGAATTCCTGGACCAAAGCATGCACCACTCTGGATATAAAGTCATTGGGCATTGGGCTTGAATGATGTAGCAGTAACCACCAGCCTTGGGCATTAGCATAGTATCAACATGGACTTTATAAAACAAGCTGGTTACAAGGGGGATGATGGGTGAAATGTGGAAGTGGGCAGTCTGGCAGGTCTGGCATTGATGACAGGTATGGATGTACCACTTGACATCTTTGGTGAGCATTGGCCACCAGAAGGGGAGGAGGAGGCAGGTGTGGACCATGTAGACACCCTTGTGCCTGAGGTCATCATGGGCCTCCTTGATCAGCCTGTACCACTGATCCTTCAAGACCACTACTTGATGGCAGCCATGTGGTTTCTGGCACCAGAGAATGCCATTGATGAGGAAGAAATGAGAAGTGGATTGAACAAATGAAAGAAACTCCTTGTTGGATAGGTTGGGTGGGCAGGTCTTGGTATTTAGAAAGTCATGGATCAGGTCTAGTCAGGTATCCTTTGCCTTGGCTTTGGTGAAATGGTGAAATGGCAGGTTAGGTATGTCATTCGATTGAAGACCTGGCTGTGCGAAAGTGTCAGTGAAAGCACAGTAGGAAATAAAAACTGGATGGACATCTGGGTCTGCCATGTATGGTCTGGTGTAGTCGACCTGGTGGAACCAGTAGATGGGCAGGGATGGTGGCTCAAGGGAAACCCACTGTGATAGTGGTAAGGAGATGCATAGATGAACTGTGGGAAGGGGTGTTCATTCAGCAAGTAGATGGCAAATGAATATATATTGTTGAGCCAGTCTTCATGGTTGTCATCTTCAGATGGGTTGGATTCTGAGTGCAGCTGGTGGGAAAAACTGTCAGCCCTGGTGTGCTTGTCTGTGGAGACATGAACGAGGTTGAAGGTGAAGAGCAGGATGCTGGTGATCCAGCAGTTGATGACAGTGTTTGGTTGCAGATCTGGGTTGTTGATTATACCCTTCATGTACTCAGCATCCATTTTGACTGTGAAATTAGCTACACCAAAGATGAAGACATGGACAGCACATAGGGCATGAAACAGCCTGTATAGCTCCAACTTTACCTGCAAGTACCGACTATCAGTCTCATTCAACACCAGGGACCTGAAACGGTTCAGATACCACCTGCTGTCCTCTCTGACTTGGAACAGGATAAACCTGACTGTGGTTCAGGATGTGTTGATGGCCAGAATGACCTCTTGCCTGGATTCATAATTCAAGGGGTGGAGTGTGGGGAACTTCAATATCTTGTCCTTCAGATGAAGAAACACCATCTGCTGAGACTCACCCCACATGAACAGGACACCCTTCTGGGTCAAATCCACCAGTGGCCAATAAATGGCTGCATAGTTGCTAATGAAAATATGAAGCACTTCACACATACTGAGGAACTCTTTCACTTTCAAGACCATTCTGCATTCTGGCCACTCCTGGATCTTCTGGACCTTGGCCTCATGTGGGATTTGACCTTTGAAGGTATACTTGTGCCCAACTATTGTTGTGTCAGGGGCTGCAAGTATGAACTTCTTGGCCAACACCATTGCATCAATGACTTCTAGATGGGTCAGTATCTGGTTAACAATAATGAGATGCTTCAATATGAACCATCAGACTCCTGAGTTTTCTGGGATGGTCTCATATGAGCCATCTGGATTCTGGTACTGGATCATTGATAACTTGATGGGTAGGTCATCAATGAAGGGCATTGTGTGGTGTGGTATTTCATCTTGGAGAATGAAGGCCATGTCAGCTTGGTAAACCTGTGCAGAATTAGTATACCCCATCAGGAGGGTTGTCCACTGATGTGGTCCAAGAGGAGTGAGCAATGTCATCATGTTCCAAGACTCGACATGAAGCAGTCTCTGGTCATACCCAGCAAACAAATCCATCATTGCATAGACTGTGTGCCTGGTGAATGATTTTGCCAGATGCTCAACAAAAGGGGGAACTGATGTGTCCTGGATTGTAATGGCATTAAGGGGCTGGAGGTTGTGGACCAGTTGGAGGCTCTTCTTGTTCTGTTTGAAGACACAAAACCATCAGAACCAGTAAGCAGCCATAGATGGCTCATAGACACTGGATGCAATCTGGTCCTTGATGATCTGAATCACCTCTTGCAGCATGGCAGGTGAAATTGAGATGTTGCACAGAATTCAAGGTGTATGAGGGACAGTTGGGATCTTGACTGGTGGGAAATACTGGTCATCAAGGTGGCCGCACTCAGTTGGAACCCAAGCAAAAGCCTTCTTATGGATGCAGACCAACCACTGGATGAGCTTGAGTTCATCAGGGAGGAGCCATTTGGTGGGATTGAGATCTAGTTTGTCAGCATGCTCTTGAGTAAATCTCTGTCCAGGAATAAAATCTGGAGGATGGAAAGGTAAAGTGGACAGTCTGAGAAGTGGGTATATGGTTGATAAGTCTGGTGAGAGTGAAGAATGGGTAGATGAGGCATAATCATAGAAGGAGGAAGTGGTGGAGGAATGGCTTGGATGGCCTGTGGATGCCCCATTAGGGCTTGTATATCCAGGATATGTAATAAAAAGTGGAAATTATATGTGAGGAGATGGAATGGATGGAGAAAGTATGAAGGTTGAAATGGAATGAGTTAAAAATGCAGGTGGGTCCTTGGACATGTCTCCTTGAGTGGAACCCAATTCATTGAGGCCTACTGAAAACCCCATTCAATGACACTCTGGGGGTTGGTGCAAGTGACATTCTTTCAGCACTGGGGACATTCCTTGAATCACAGACAGGTTGGGAGCCAATACTCCTTCCCAGTATTTGAGTCCTGGAGGGTAATGTCCTGCTCTCTGTCTGGAAAATCATCAGTAGTGGCACTCATAAGACAGTGGAAGGGGCAGCCAAGGGAAGTTGGCCAGAGCTACAACTTGAACTTGCAAGGCTATCCTGCTGGGGCCAAAGCTATGTTGAAGGCTCTCAAGGACATCTAACACGGAGTTGGTGTTAGTGTTAGTGAAAGTCATAGTCATAACATGATTGGAGTGAATCAGCAACCTGAGTTTCTCCCATACACACTTCAGCATTGCAACCACCTATGAATAGGGATGTGAGAATGAACTGTCTGTGAAAGGGATGATGTCAGATGACATAGCAACCAGATCTGAATGATCCTTGTCTGGATTGGATGATCTGAGTGATATGGAGTGTTCTATCCAGTCCAGTCCTGTCCTATCCAACCTGCTGGATGACAAGGCAATCAGTACTGGATGATGCGAAATGAATGAAATGTAGGTAAGGACATAGGGTCCGGATAGAATCATAGAAACGGATGAAACAAAACAAAACTGGGTGCGAGGGTCCACTCAACTTTGAATGATTGCCAGATTACCAGAAAGAGATAAAGCATTTGAGTACTTTACTCTTCTTCTGAAGTTGACATACCATTGGCATGCTGCATCATAGATGATTAGTGCCTTTGGTACTCCATAAGAATTATAGGCCATGGACTGGCAAATTGAGTAGTCCATATTCCTATGTCTACATCGCAAACATTGATCAACTCAAATGGATTGAATTGAAACTCTCAATACATAACTTACTGTTCACCCTCATAAAAGTCCACTATGGAATGTGGAACAAAACATCCATGGCAGGCACAAGCAGTTGCCCACACTTCTGTTGCATGCAGATGTGATTTGCTTTTATTAGCATCATTAACAGTCTGATGATTTTGACATGAAGATCTCTAATAAAGTGGCAATTACAAAACAAAGTTAGAATGCATTTATTGGCTGCAAGAAAAATTACCTCCTTATTGTCTGGAGCAAAAGAGATATGAGCTTGATAGGGCTCATTTTCTACCATATAGGCTAGCCCATCTGGCAATGCCACATCATCATGTGGCCTTTTCATTTTTATATGTTGTGCAGTAAAATTACCATCCACTACATAATGCAGAGTCACCACATCTCTATTTCATCAATAAATAAGCAAGAAGCAGCACTAGAAAGAAATAACTCACTGGTCATATGTGGTCTCCCAATCCTCAGGTAAGTTGATACCAGGCTGTGGACAAGCTGGACAAAAAATTGCCAAGTCACCATTGCCCAGTATCTTTTGAATGTCATGTCCAAAACCTGCTCTCTTTTTATTTAGAAGATCCCTTCAAGCCCTGAATACTCTCATCAACTCTCTATATTGATTCTAAAACAATCTCTTTTAGATCATTCTCACTTTAGACATTTTAACTTACAGGCACAGTGTCTGGGAAAGCATTATTGGTTAGCCTTCTTAACCTTTGAAAAAAGCTAGAGGCTGAAGTCTTGCATTCCAAGGAGTTCAATAGAAAATCATCCAAGACCTTGAGTGTAAAGGCTGTTTGAGGTCTTGTAATTGAAGAAGGAAATAGCCTGGCCCCAATTAGTTGAAGGTGTCAGTCTTCAATATTATTGCTTCTGCAACGACACCATCAGACAGTATGTTTGTAGATCCCAGATGAATCAATCACCACCAATTGATGATCCTTAGAGGGATTGAAAGGGCAGGGATCTCCATTATGACCCAAATTCAAGACAAACCCCAAGTCTTGAAGAGAAATCTCCTGGAAAAACTTTCCATTCCACTCTTGTAGCCTATGGAAAGGACATTGAGTATGAGCCTTAATGGCACAAGAGGAACACCAGAATTGATCCCCAAAGCAATTTAGGTATCTGATAATGCCATTTTACTCCATGCAAGCTGAACACTTTGCATCAGAGTAGGAAGGAGCCTCTAGGCTAAGTAGCACAGAAAGATATGAGTTTCGGTGGGGTAACCATTCTGAGAGAAAGTTGTTCTGTGTCTAATTCATATTTAACATTCAGATATCTGGAATTAGATACCAAGAGAACCTTACTTTGGTTTTCTCTCTTTTTGAGACTGTTTCATCATTTAGGATCATTTCTTCAAAACCAATGTTTGAAGACATGATATTGGAGACCACATCCAAGGATAAAATATCTTTGTGCTTCTTTCTTCTGAGAGTGTCTTCTATATCTGAAGAACATGAAGAAGAGTCATACTGCAGAAATGTCCGCTTCCTGAAAGGTTTCTTTGCCTCTGCATGTGATGGTAGAAATAAATGCAACCAAAGCAGCCCTCTTTTTAGATCCAGATTCTTGCCCTCTAGGACTAGGTTTATGCAAGGTAGATGCAAATCTCTTGCGTCTGTGACCAGTCATTCTTGTGGGTGAGACTTTGTTGAAGCAAGAAGAGACAAGATTTAATGAATTGTTGACTAATATATTTAATTCAATGGTGCTACATTAGTCACCACACTAATATAACCAATAAAAGCTAAATGGTGATAGCAATAGAGTTAGTCACATTAAATGTTACTAAAGGTAGCTAAAAACTCCATTTGGCTGGGCAAACTTGGTCTAGCCACACCCAGCCAATTATGTACATCATCTTTTGAGTAATGTACAGTGCAGACTCATTCTCCCCCAGACCAATGTTCAACAGAGTGGGTAAACACTCGTCCAGTAAAAAATAAGCTTGTTCCAGCTTGATACTGAAAGCAAGCATGCAAATCCTTTAACCCAATCATGGCATTGTGAGCTCCTCCAAGACTCAACAAGTGGTCATAAAATGTAACAGCTCTACCTATATCCACATGGGGATCTGTTGATTGGTTGACAATTACATCCATTCCAGCATAAACTGTTGGCCAGATTAAACCAGAAGAGGAAGGGAGAGCGTCAACAAGCTGTTCAGTGGCTATAGTGTTGGCAGACCACAGTTCTGGATGTACAACCTGTAAAACTGCATTCAAGAATTGCTCTATAGGACTGATTGACTTCAGCCATTGCTGAATCTTGGGCATTCCCATGGTTTCTGACCTATTCATGGGGTCTTCAAGACACTTACCCATTTAATAAGTTTACATGTAATTAATTTCATTTGACACATACATTGTGCCCTGTGGCAAATCTACCCACAGAAATGGACAAATGACCAACACCAAACACAACATTCTCTTTATCCCCAATGAAGCCATTTTTTCACCAATTTTGACCCTTTTCATGGTGGAGTTCTTGATCAAGATCTTTTAACAACAGAGGCTGAAGGTCTATTGTAGCCTTATTAAGTTGGTCCTAAAGAATTAAATGTAATCAAGCAACCATGAACAAAGATCAATGAAAAACTAACAATTCATGATGGGAGAAGAAGAGAGGGGAGATACCAAAGGAAAATCTTTCCATGCATATCAACCAGAATGCTAGATTCTGACAATGTTCCCAATTCAAGCAGAGGAAAAAAAATTTCTTTCTGAACCTTTTTCACTTCAACCCATCTGTCAAAATCCCAGGGCATTTTAACTAACCAGAAGAATTAATATAGCCAGCTTTGGATATATGAAACCTTATTTGGGTTCAGAAAAGCAGATACTATAAGGACAGCACACCACCTGATCTCTGCATCTGTCAACTGCTGATCTTCAGCAAGTACTGCTTCTAGTTCATTGGTAAGACTTTCTAAAATGGCTTGGATCCTCATTCTCCACAATTGTCACCTCAGAATACTATATTACAATATAGCTGACATACCTTGATTTTTGTAATTTCTG
>JBBPTO010000230.1:0-39698 GCA_038094155.1 Pulveroboletus cf. aberrans | reverse complement strand
TAAATACAATCTCATAGACGCCATCGGAATGGGGCGGTGAAGGTCACTTACGAATCACTTCCAGCGGGATCGGTGTCGGCTGAAGGCCACGCATACGCCATGGCATAGCATTGCAATCCAAAAAACCAGGGTCCTCTGCCTGGTTACCAGCCAATCCCTGGGGCCACAAGACTTGTTCTGTAGAACTCGCAAAGAGTTTCATCAACCCGTCAAGTCTAACCTCGGTCCAGGATTGTTACGGATGCTCGGGTTCATTGTATGTCTTGCGAGTGTATAGCGCTGAGTCCTCAAACCAGTCAGAATGATGCTGCCATGGGTGATTCGGATCAAGTAGGTTATGTGGCATCGGAAAATTACGGGTGCGGAGCGTTGAGGCGTTCCGCAGTTCGCGCTCCGTCTGAGGCTCCGATTCCGAGTCAATCCAGGTGTCAGATTTTGAGCGCTAACCACAGAGACGGATCGACTTACCCCATTTTGCGACCCGTTGGTCTGAGCAAGATGTGATGGTGAGTCCAAGTATCTTGACTGAAACAACGGGTGGACATGACCCTGGATCAAAGTATTGTGCTGTTCCATCTTCCCCATTTTACTTTCACGCTAATCTCTGCCATCCGAGAGGCAATATATTGGCCAGATGACGGAGCAAGCCATAGGTCTGTTAATTTCGGGTTTGATCGTCGGTCAGAATACCAAATACTGGGCTCCCAGCGATTAGGTTCAACAACAGGATCCCGAGACACTGACCAGAGGGCCTTCGTCTAACAGATCTTCTACATTCGCACACCAGTTCCAGGGAATTGGGACCCTCCACTAACGATCGATTGCCCTGATAAACTGGGGATCTCGTCGAATTGTGTATCTGTCCAAGCCACACAAATTTATCGGCATTGATAGTTCAAGAAAGTTACGTCAGAATAGATAATAGTCATCAAAACGTTGGGAAAATGGAATCGCTTGGAAACGTTGAATCATAGCCTCAACGCTAAATGTCTATGCGTGGACCTGGGCCAATCGTCGGTGGGACGAATTACCGCGAGGACGATACATGACCGTTGCTATCCTTCCGCGACCCCTGGTAATTATCAAGGATCTGGAATAGGTTGTAATGTCCCTCCCGGCCGCGTTGTTAGCTGAGAAGTACAGGGAGAAAGTCGGCGACGTAGATAGTACCATTAATTAGACTCGGAGGTCAGCGATTAGTCTGAATTCGTGCCATGCTGAAGTAAGCGCCAGCTGGAGATCACAAGTACTGGCAACCTTGAACCTAACGAGGCGCACCATGCCAGCAAACAGGCAACTCAGGGTTTTTCCCGCTATCCAGATGCCTGAACGTCACATGAACGTGTCGGATTCGTGATGTCTTCGAGGCTTCATGAAGGCATCCTCATTGGCAAATGGCCGTGCCAAACCTATGCCATGGACATGCCACCGCGTAGCCATCAAAGGAGGCCGTTCTGGCATTTCACTCCACCCTCTATAGGCTTCTGGTCTTGTATGCCCTTGTCCAACGGTGCAAGTCTGGTGGGTCCGCGTCGCATGGACCCGTGGTTATGCGACGGGAATGTCGTCCTCACGACGGAAGGAGGGTCCTTCCGCGTCCACCGAGTTGTTCTTTCCTCAGCCTCAAGGGTATTTCATGACACGTTCACCCTCCCGCAAACCAATAGGTCTGCAGACCGCAAAGTCGACGGCTGTCCCGTAGTGATTCTGCAGGATTCAGCCCCAGAGGTTCAAATCGTCCTCAAGACGTTGTACAGGAGACCGTGCGTAGTCGCACACCTTCTGGCCGTCATTGCTGTTGACCCTAATCAGACAGCGAATACCCACCAACGAGCCCATGCACGTCTCCGTATTAGCGGCCTTCCTCCGACTAGGCAGGAAATACGAAATACGCTGGTTGTTCGACGAAGCTTGCTCAAGGATAAAGCAATGTTACGCTTCGTGCTTGTTCACCCTTCTTTTTCTACCGCCACACCTCAAACATCCCGTCACCGGCCGGGATAAATATGATTTTCAGTTGATAAACCTTGCTCAGGAGTTTGGGTTGCTATCTGTGCTACCTGTCGCCATGTATCGCTGTGTCTGCTCCTCTCCTCTGAACGCTATTCTAGACGGCTACTACTTTGATGGCTCCTTATATCGCCTCACACCCGCAAATCAGAAGTCTTGCATCAGGGGCAGGGACAACCTTCTGGAGCTTAGGTCTCTTACATTTAGCTGGTTAAAAACGCAACGACAATTCTGCACAGACGAAGTTAAATGTGCTCTCGGGAATTTCGCCACGATTACAGAATTATGGTGCCCAGAGAGACCCGGCTCCCGAGACCCATTCGTACGATGGGACTCTCGATGGGATTCTAGGTTTTGCTCGAATTGCACTGTTTATTGTCATAGGGCGATTGAAGACGGGAGAGAAGATGCTTGGTTCGGACTACCTTCTGCTTTCGGTTTTTGTTCTTGGGAACAGTTATCGAAGAACGAAAGTTACGAGATTGATTTCTAGCAGACGATATAAAGCTCTGGAGCATTTATCATCTAATTAGACTTGTGATCGAGCATTCGGGATACATATCTGAGTACTTGACCATCTCCACATCGTGTCGTTTATTAAGTACAATTTAATTATCAGTGATAAACTTTTGCTTCCTAATTACTGGAATCGAACCCAAACCGCTCATCGCGAAATCAGAATACACGTCTAGATAAATTTCCGGTCGCCTCGCGGGTTGTATGTGTTTTAGGTTTGCGCTGAGATGCTAAATCTACAGGCTTGCCCTCCGTGGCGCCATGACGTTGATCTAATCTGGAGATCAGCAGGGATCCGACGCCAACCAGGGGAATCATTAGAGACAGTCTCCTAAATGTCACTACTGTTGTTACCTGCCATGGTTGAATCTTCCTCCCTTTAACCCTTCCATTGGCATCTGCATCAGTCTGATACTGATAGAATCATTGGAAAAGCTTCACAACGCGTCAATTCTGTCGGCACGACGATATCGGAAATAGAGATCAAACACCTGCTGCACGCTGACAATCACACGAGCATCTGACAAGACAGGGAGCGCATGCTACAGTCATCCGAACTGTACGGTAAGTCCCACGTTTCCACGGAAATGAGTCCCAAGTTCCGACTGTGTCAGTGAGTGGACTCGGACGATTCCGTGCACTGGCAGGAACTAATGGCCCTTGATGGAAGTTACCGCTGGCTGGTTACTCCAGAAATCACGCGGTGGAGAAGTGGGGCTTGCACAGGAAAAACGTGCTGCGTATGCAGTCTCAAGAGCTAGCCTTGAAATAGAAATTACATTAAACGAAAGACGATGAATTTGCGCATTAGCCCTAAATCAATTGAACAGTGTCAGTTGTAGAACGGAGGAGCTAGAGTCGCGGCTAGGACCCAGATTGCGTACGACGGCCGACTCGGATTTGCTGTAAAGTCCGAAGTGCGGGGCTTACTGCTTTGCGATGATCCCGTGCTTCGCGGTCCTGAAGTTGCCATTGATGTTTATCCTGCGCGCTGCTTGATCCCTCCCGCTTTGTTGAAAATGTTTCCGGGTGTATTATTCACCGTGAAAGCAATAATGGCGTGCAATTGAAATCAACGGACACCCAAAAAAGGTCATGGCCGGTTTTCCCCACGAACCTGAACGTTTGAACCATCACGACTCGTTTTGCGAAAATTCGGCCATCTGTTCAACTCGTATATGTCTGGTTGCTTGGTTGCACCCTCAAAATTTGGTCATTTTGTTCTATTCCCCGAATTGAGGCCGTGTCATGTGATCCGAGAGGGAGCAGAACCGTCGCTGGGCATAATCCAGTTGAGCCTTAGAAAAATTACATGTGTCGCAAGTTACGGAGATTGTCGACTTTGTCGGTGAGCAGCTCAGCATATTTTTGCCGCCAGGTTGGCAGTAAGGTGTGTTCCTCAAACTCAAGTAACGGTTTTCGTACTACGGGTTATCACCATGACACTACGCTTTCTTTAGTAAGAAGAATCTAGCCCCTGAGACGAAAGGAATGTGGATATAGGTGGATTCGAAGGCAAGTGGTATCCGGAAGTCTGAAGGACCGGTGATAAAAATTTGTCGCGCGAAGATGCATCTCCTAGATCATCCTCTCTATAAGGCAGCAACCGTAGCATTTTCCTTTTGCAGGGCTCAAGCATGTATTCCCATCAGGGTGGTATAGAAACGCAATTTTTCGTTTACTGGTTTCTGAAACAAGGTCTCGAGCGCCACCAGAAGACGACCCATACCATCGCCGATGTTTTCGACTACTGACAAAGAGGTTACTCCCAGCGGCCATGGCAATTGACACCTAATCTTAATCCTCCGTTGGAATGCGGGCTATAAATCCTGGTCCAGATTCATTCGCAGCGCATCCTATCTCCACCTCTCTACAATGCCGCTACACCTACTTACACCTCCGGACAGCGCTGCCATGTACTCCATCGCTGCAGCCGTCGCTACTACGACCATTGTTTCCAAGCTCTCCGAGAATCGCAAAGTACGTGGCGGACATTACGGCATATTTCTGACCCTGAATGGTCTTCGCTAGCTTGATGTGATTCCTACTATTGGGGGAAGCAGCCGACCTGGATTATGGTGGGCTGGCAATAAATCGCAGACGAACATTGGTGACCTTATTCTTGAGGGTTACGAGAAAGTCCGTGAATTTACCATCAGTTAAAGAATACTCGTTCATATTGTTCCGCAGTACAAATCCAAGCCATTCAAGGTTGCGGATCGCAATCGGTGGATCGTAGTTCTGGGTGGTCGCCAGCACATTGAAGAGCTACGAAAGGCTCCTGCAGATACACTCTCTTTCCTCCATGCGATAAACGATGTGAGTGGCAAGATGTCCCACGGAAGCATGAACCCTTTAACCCTACTTCCAGTCAATGAAGTTTGAGTATACTATGGGGCCAGAGCTAATTCACAACCCGTACCACGCCGAAATTGTTCGCACCCGTCTTACTCGTAACCTCAATAACTTGTACCCTGAAATAAGGGACGAAATCTCTGTAGCGTTCAGTGAGATTTTGGACCTCAGGGGCAATGGCAAGTAGCATGTTCCCTTGGTTTGTATATTTATCTGAAGGAGGGAGCATCTAGAGTGGAAGAGTGTACCTGCGCTGGGCACCCTCCAGAGAGTGGTGTGCAGAGCTAGCAGCAGGGTGTTTGTCGGACTTCCGTTATGTATGCATTCGTTTTCTTTCTATATCCTGGCTTACATGAATCGGAATGACAGGCAGAGATACTGACTGGATCAATCTTAACTTGCAATACCCGATGGATATCATAGAAGCAGCAAGCGTACTTCGTCGTTTCCCTGATTTTATAGCACCGTAATTCTCTAGAGCTTAGCGTCGCCTGTGCAATGGAAGCTCATGATATTTTACAGAATCGTTGCGCGGTTCATGACCGGTCCTCAGGCCAGCACAGAGCGTGCCATGAAGCACCTCGCGCCGATCATCGACGAGCGACTGAAGCATATGGAAAAACACGGAAAGGACTGGGATGGCAAACCCGTTCGTCCCACCCTGTAAAACTGTTTTCCTCTGACAACTGATTCCATAGAATGATCTACTGTCATGGTTGCTGGACGAGGCACCTGAAGGTTCTGAGCGTACAGTCAGGCACTGGACTCGCCGTGTGCTGGCCTCCAACTTGGCTGCTATTCATGTCAGTTTTCATATCCTTGTCGTTTTATTTCTTCCTTTGCTCATATACTTGTCATCCAGACCACCGCGAGTGTAGGTCACCATTTATGATTGCTTTGAATTCTACATCTCCAAATGTCACATGTAGAGCTTTTCCTATGCGCTCTTTTTCTTGGCAGAAAACCCTCAGTACATGCAACCACTTCGCAAAGAAGTAGAAGCAGTGGTTGGGAACGAAGGATGGTCCAAATCCTCTTTGGGGAAGATGCACAAGATCGACAGTTTTCTGAAGGAGAGCCAACGTTTGGCTGGAGTGGCCTCTAGTAAGTCAGTGGGTTCGCGCGTTCGTGTGGATCCACTCAATTTGCTCGATCAGTGGTCTTGATACGCCTGGCCCTTAAAGACTTTTTGTTCTCCGATGGGACGTTCATACCCAAGGGAACAATGGTCTGTGCGCCTGGTCAATCGCTACACCTCGACAACGAACACTATGATAACGCACCTGTGTTCGACCCCTTCCGATTCTCTAACTCGCGTGACGAGGGCGAACACGCCAAACATAATTTTGTCTCGACAAGTCCCGAGTATCTGTCGTTCGGGCATGGTGATCATGCGTGGTATGAACGTTTTCATCACATCGAAGAAATGATCTCACGTGTTCATCAGTCCGGGTCGATTTTTTGCTTCCAACGAGCTCAAAACGATGCTGGCTCATGTCGTGGTGTCTTACGACATCAAGCTGGAAGACAACGAAATCCGGCCAAAGGAGTCACGCGATGGCCCATGTGTTTTCGCCGACCCCTTCGCCAAAATTATGTTCAGAAGAAGACCCCATTGAAATACCAGTGATGCACCGCAAGATCACCCCGTCGTGGCACGGATTCATCCGTCTTGTGGCGTAAAGATATACCATGTGTCAAAAAGGGAGGAAGGAACCGCAGATCAAAGTGCGCTTCCCGTGTGAGCCCTGTGCCCGAGCTGGCCTTCTTTTCCCTGGTTCTGCCGAGGAACAAACTATCGACCCGTAGTTCGTCTACCTCGATATGCGCATTGTATCACAGTCACGGCAACAGTGTCACCGGTAACAATATTCTGTCGAATATGGCCTAGTTCTGTACACTTCTACTACTTTAGCGCCCAGTGATAAGTACATTTTCTTTTTTTAACAAGAAGCACTCCCTAATCCTTTCGAGTCTGTTGCATGATATTTGAATATGATCGCGTTTCATCCGGAGCTTCATCGCAAGATTACCCTGTAACACCTGGATAGCCTCACGAAGCAGGAATGTGAAATACGGTTCGGCTTCGTGGACGAAAAGTGCCCATATGTAGATTCGTGCCGCATGTAACTCATCATGCTCTGCGAGTATACTGTACCACAGACTCGAAATGATCACCCACCGCCCGAGGATCTGCGCGCGTCCGAGTCCCGTATGCAGCTATGAAAGAACACTATGATCAAATGTTTGAAATGAAATACTTCCTGGAATTACAAGTACCTTGATAGCACCACAGGTGGTGATATTTGGCTCACATCTGAGAACTCATTCATTTCCGTCATACTGGCAGGGCCACTGACTCACTGATAACGACGGCGGATTGCTAACTCAAGTCCGTTGAATATGTTTGATTGTTGACATCTCTCTTTTGAACTTTCGTCATTTTGCACGAAAAGGGCAGATACAGCGCGCGCTCCAACATTCTGATGCGTCCCAAAGTCCGAGAATATCTAGGTTTTCATACACACATGGCGTCGGGCGGGGTTCGCCGAGCGGGATCCAGCTCGAAGTCGCTGAGGATCAACATAGGTTAGCGTCCGAGTCATATGCACGATATTGAGCTTGAGTGTCTTGGACCACGTGAATTCCCAATCGCTTAGGAGTGACTTGTGGTATATGATGTAACTCCAGAGGCTGCATCCTCGGAGGCTCCTCATTGATTTCTTGTGTTGCTCACCTGTTTGCTTTCACCAGGCGGTACAACAACCTTTCCCATAACCAAAGCAGTCGATCTCAGGAGCTTAATGATATTCGTTGTGACTTCTCCGCCTCATACTACGTAGCCACCTGGTCCTCTTGACCTCTAGTGCGAAATATCGCTATCTCAGTGAGTATCTTGTGCCATCCTTCGATACGAGGCTGCATCGTCAGTGAAGCAACACATCCATTTACATGCAATGTCGCTGATTTCGGTACGATCTTGCGGTGTACCATTTTTTACTCCCGTGAATAACACCACCTCAAGGGATAAAAGTACGTACAAGAACCAAACTGCGGAAACGATGTGGACGTATCATACCCCGAGGAACCGGAAACGGGGTTTCAGCGCATAACCTTGGTCTTGACACGATTCAATACATCTTCCCAAGGTCTGTGCTTCTGATCGTGATCGTAATCTTTAGTACAATAACTGGAGTGGGCGTCAGTCATCAGGCCTCTTCGGAGAAGGCCATGTCCATACGTCCAGGACTCCAAATTGGACACAGCGGCCCTAGCTTCCAACGAACCACCCCCATTTCAGAACATGCCGCAACGGTTCCGTCTTGTACCGAATATTCGACCGAAAGACAATCCGATGGACGATGAGATAATACACTGAGTTCTTCCTGCGAGAAGATACCTCCACGGGGACAGGAACGATTCCGTCATTGGGTGATGTCAGGCATGCACGTAACGACCCTGTTTCATCCATTCACAGTGTGTACACGTCTTCCCTCTTCCCGCGAACCAAGGGGTGTAAGACACCCGTATGCCCGAATTCGGCGGTGCGCCTTGGTGGCTCAACAGGCAGTGTTAAGTTTTCAGGGCAGCCCAGTGGGCCAACTGAGGAAGGGCCGCTGTCGCACTGCAAGATTTGAAGCGTACCGGTTGTTGCTCTTACCTATCTGCCTGTCATGGGATAGAAGTCGTTACTTGAATCTCATGATAGAGGTTCACCCTCGCTGTGCCAATCATCTAGTGAGTTTTTCGGCGGTGATAGTCAAACACCTTATTGTGCGTTACGAGACCCTGGGAAGATAGAGCGGATCTCCCGTCCCACAGTTCTGTTTCCTCAACTGGCGCCGAGGGCGCTTAGGCACGTTTTGGTTGAGGAACATAATCATTATTATCCACCTGACAAAATATGTGCGCGGGCACCCCAAATGGCAAGTATTGGAGATACTGTGGGGTAACGGGGAAAGGAAGCTCAAGTACCTTATTGTGGATGCTTTCTGAGCGGACCAGATTGTGGGGCAAAGCTTAACATCCGGGGAAAGTCGTCGGATACGGGTCTTGATACTAAACAGATGGTAAGTCAGTGTGTGAATGCCGCGTTCCCCCACCAGTGAAACGCAAACCTGCAATGTGGGTCACCAAATACTGGTTCCGAATAACGCAACCTCAGTCTCACGGATTTCGTGTCATGGGCCTTGTATAGCACGACTAGAGGAAAGTGTAGTACGTGTGCTGATAAGCATTACTTGCGAATGGTGACTACGACATGAATTCATCCCGTGGAGGTTTTGGGATGCTCATATGCCTGAGGGGTCGTGAATCCTCTGGTGGCAAAAAAGTAAACGATATACGAGCTCCAAGATACTGGGAACGATCCGTCGATGAACGTTCGCCAACATAGGCAGGGTGCTTCAATAAACCTGTCAAGTAGGGTCGTTTGTATACAAGCCCCCACTCGTGGGGCGATGCCTTCGATGAGGTGATGTCGTGCAGGTACACTTGCACTGTTCGAAGATGCTTTGATTCTGTGAGGGTGAACCCAGGGTAGTTTTAATTCGCTCTGGTTAAGCAAGCCCTGCACCTGCGCGCAAATTTTCAGGTGACTTGTGACTCTTGTCCCCACGCTGTTTGCGTAAACGAGACGTTCGTGGGGAAGGGATGCAAAGTGCAAAGTGCAACAGAACCAAGGCTGAAAGGAATAAGTACATGGCAAATGCGGTAACCTGAAAGATCATCTAGTTCCCACCTGCAATTTCGAAGTTCATGCTGTTGGAGTTGGTCTAGGACTCACCGCCCCTTCGAAAGGCGTGTGAATAATAATCATGTCGTGCACTACAGTGTTATCAGTGGGCATACACAATAACCTGTTGGAAGCTGTGCGGACGGTGTGCATTACAATTGGACCATTTCCACGAGAGAGGAAGAAAAATTACGCATGAGACAAGCTCCTGCATGAGTCAAACGTACCTCACCATCATGCAGGTCACAATACGCGAATGTCGGGAGGAGTATCTCGGACACGGATTCCGCCAACTGTGTTTGCAGGTGTGCGAGTGGTTCAAAGTCCAGAAGTGCAAATTCCACTTACGGCCGCTGACAGCGGAAAGTACCCGCAGATAGTGAGCTAGTTGACATGCCCTCAGGGGATACGTATAATGACGCCCGACGTTGATATGATTAATATGTGTGAGTAGATGCTAGCTGGGGATGGGACTCCGTACTATCATATTCGGGAGCAAAACAGATGAAATTACGTCAAGGATGGCCCGGGCCCTCGATTTGAGGCGGAACTCGTCCTGGGCCTTGTAGTCAACGTCACTCCACACATCTTCTACTTCACTGGATGCGAATAAAATGGGGTCTAGCTTGTCGGAAATTTTCTCGCTCGCCCCGACCTGGAGATGGAGTCCATGTCGGAGGACGATGCAGCTTACTCTGCCCTTCTTGGCGAGCTGTTCTTCGGTTCCAGTGCCGCCCGCAATGCTCGCGTCCACTCCTTTATTGAACATCAATACGACTTCGCCCTGTCTGAACAGGAGCAACCGGTCTCTACACAGTCTGAACCCCCTCGTTCTCCTTCTCCGTCCCCGTCCTCGTCCCTGGGTGCCCACCGCTCGTTCTCCATCGACACCTCTCACCCCTCTTACGATGACCTCTTCTTCCCACCTTCCGATCGTTCCGGTGCTTCGGACCAAGACTTTGAAGAACAAATTCACGCCCTCCGTTTCATTGTCCAGCAAATGGCCCAGTATAAGTCCGAGACAGCTCCGCCCTCTTATCACGTCCACAACAAGGTAGACTCCCACCCGTTGTGCTCTCCGCTCTTGCTGATCTCTTTTAGCCCCTTCCAGCTCCCCCACGGTCATCCTCCTCTCAGTCTCTGGGTCAGTTGAATTCACCTCGGAGTCGCATCTCCCGTCTTCCGCTGGGCAGGTTCTCTTCGGACCACATTCATGCACGCGAAATCTTCCCTGCCCGCCCGAACCCTCCTCCCGTCGATGGTAGCATACTCGCACGCAATGACTCTTTTCCTCTTCCATTTGTGTACTCTCGAGAGCAAGATGGCCAACCCCCATGGTGTATCCGGTACGACAAAGACTCTGTGGAATCGTCCCCGACGTATTCCGACTTCTCATTTGCCTGCTCGCGCAAAAATTCAGTCACAACGCCTCCGACGAGTTCCCCCACGTCTCCTATGAGTCCCGCTTTCTCGTCTTTTTCGTGCCCTCCGCAAGATATTGCTTCCCCAACATCACCAGTCGGCGATCAAAATTTTCCCAAGGGACCAATCCGAGCACGTTCGCCCCCGTCTCCGGTTTCCAAGGCCACCTTACCACACTGCCCAAGTTGCAGCTCTTCGATCTCATTACCGAGAAAGAACGTGCTTCCTATTTCCCCGTTGCTTCCGGTGCCGAACTCGGCGGAGGATGATGCGGATGGGCACCTCCGCGCCTCAGCGTTGGCAGAAATTCCTCAGTCACACTGGTCCGCCACCACAACGGAAACACTCACATCATCAGATGTAGAATCTAAATCCAGGTCGCGCTTGAATTCACATACGCAGTACAAGGGAGGGAGTGACAAAGCCCCGAAAGGCTCCAAGAAGCGTAATCGTTTCATCAACCTTATTTCGCGTTTTTCCCTAGGTCGCTCTCCCATGGCGGCTACTATGATGAAGAATCAGACAGGGGACGATGCCGCCGCATATGATTCCGCCAATGACAGCGACACTCAGGCTCAGGACAAAGAGAAAGACAGACCGAGGAAGTCGCCGAGAAAAAAAGCATCGCTCGCCTCACTTCGAGCATCGTTCTCTTTGTCTCGAGTATCTATCAGTTCATTACGTTCGCCTGTATCCTCTCCCACCGAAGATGTGCCTCCCCTGCCTACATCACCCACGCGAACACCATTGTTTCCCGACAGTGTTCTTCTGGACGTTCCTCTGCTCCACACAAAGTCATCCCCTTTGAAAGTACGATCACAGGAGAACCTAACCGACACTTCGTTCCCTGTCTCTAAATCGACATCCACAACTACAACCGCCCTGGGTTCATCCCAACTCTCGAGTTCTGCTGGTTTTGCTGCATCAGCACCCGCATCGCAGATTAATCTAATAGGTCCAACCTCCACTCCAAATACTTCACAAGTCTCCCTTCTTCCATGGCCCAGGAAGGTCTCTCTAACATTCGCGGAAAGTGTCGAAACCATACCTTCCGCCAAGCCAGTGCGAGTCAACCAAGCAACAACTCAGCCGAAATCGATCGTTCGCTCGACAGCAAACCTTAGAGATGTTGGGACACATACATCTTCGGACGTCAACAGAGCGGCAACACCTTCCGGATTCGCGATTGCCAGCAATGCACCCCCGTACTCACTTACTACCACGCATCCTACGGCCGCTCAAGTGGCAACTAAATTCGTTCCGCCCGCCAAGTTGGCTGCTGTGATTGGAACTCGCTCAAGAAAGGCCTCTGGGCTTGTTGGTCAACCCCTGACATACTCTAAATCAAGGCTTCTGACGTCGCCCATCCGTACGCCTTCCAAAATTCCACGACCGATTGCGCGATTGGAGAAACCACCCCGCGGAGATTCCGTCGTGTCTTACGCCGTCGCTCACGCTCGTAATTGCAGCATCAATCAAGAGTGCGCGTGCGACAGGGAGAAGAAAATATTGTGACTCTGCTGTAATCAGCGTTTCACCTCACCGTCGCGAAAGTGTCTTTCGAGACTAAACCATACTTGCAGGAATTGTGCTAAACATCCTTGAAGCCCACTGGCATCTCTGTTTACGTCCTTGTCCCGCCGTTTTACATTGCTTTCATCTCCGTCTTGCACCAAATGTTTTAGAATGTACCTTCGTCGGATATCTTTCGCGTCCCGCATCCTGATCTCGCTTGCAGTTGGATCACCTTCATTAGGCTCCCGAAACCTTGATGGTTCTGGGGCACTGGTATGCCCTTGATCCGGGTACAAGCCCCCGTGTAGAGACTAGACGTCCTCTCTAACTCATCCGTAACCACACATTTGCAGAGTCATAATTAAACGTGTATAATGTCCAAGTAGCTGTGACAAGTTTGCCAATGATAGAGCAGGCCGATCTATCCACAACGAAGTTTCCAACTGATTATGACGCTATTCTGTGCTATGCAGAAATTGAATGTCCCACACCCACTGGATATTATAGGCTTCTGAGGAATATCTTTCGAAGATATTGTGCCCCCGAGGAACGCTGCAGATAAGTGAGAGTTCATACGCTACTGGTCACATGACATATGCTCACTTTACGTGGCAATCTCACTCATCCGTTGACGATCGCTGCGCCACCAAGCCGGGACTGGACGATCATCGATCATCATCAAGTTCGTGTGCTGCTGCGCACTCACAACCATACCTCTGGAAATAATTCCGTTCCCGCACGGACCAGTATCACTTCTCTCCCGTTCTAATCGCGAGACTCCCATCATGCACAAGGGGTGTACATGATGAAATCTGAAGCGAAAAAAAAAGTCACATAGATTCTACGTATGGCATAAACCTTAACAATTGGAGCTTGCGCAGGCGGTAACGTTATTTATTCCCTTTGCAGATTTCTAAACTGCGCACTCACGCATGTGAACTATCCTCTATTTATTAGATGCCGGTTACAAATATGGGCCTGTTCAAGCTGTCAACGATCCCACAGCACGGTACATTCAAGAAAGGGACAGTGACAGAAGTGACTTGATGCGATCATATCCGTCACGATGGCTGCCATTACGAGTTCCATGCGGTCCCACTGGCAGTGCGTGCCGTTAGTTCATCGATGCCGCGGGAGATTTGGTGGACGGCGATCACCAAATGTGATTCTGCCATAAAACCAACCTCGGAAACCTCTGCGCCCATCCCGTGAACTGCCGGGAGATAAGAAGGTAGGTTAGACGGGTTTCAAGCAGTGCGCTACCAGAATATATTGATTCTGGCGCGTGTGATATACATAGCGTGCCGGCACCGACAGCCACGACTGGGTATATCACCGCCCAGTGACCACGACGCTTGTTTTGTTTCCACAGTGAAGGGTCTTTATGACAGTAGTGTTCTTTGGATGCTATACCGAAATGACCTCCACAACCTAGGTGACCAAAATATCCGTACTTGATACAGAATTAGATTCGCTATCATGTCGTAGTTGTTGGGTTGACTGTGCACATCTTATCACCCTATGTACCATTCGTATGACTGACAAACCCTTGTTGGCGTGAGACGACCAGAGAACAAGATAGTGGGTTATCGAGTTTGCATCCAAATTTGAAGACGAGCTGGTTGGAATCGAAAGATAGAGTGTACTGAACACTTCCTCACCTTGAAAGTTTGAAGGAGCCCCCGCTGCGCGTTGTGGGTTTCCATGGCATCCGAGTCTTCGGCGAAGCACTGCGCCTTCCACTGTTTCAATTCATGTCCAACTTGCAGGAGGTCCGATTGCCCAGGCCATTGAAAAGGTGGACTTGATCCTTCGACGTAGGTACATGGTCGCTCCGTTACGCGCCTTGACTCGGAGTTCCAGCCAATTCGTTGGTCTTGGACTGGGACGGAACTCTCAGGTGAGAAATTGTCTCTGCTCACCGCCAGAGAGACCTGTTTGTGCGTAAGCGTTCTTTTGCCGTCATATCGCCGGCGCACGCCGATCATAACTGACCCATCTACTATTGCCCCTGAAGCTTGAAGGCCAAGCTCGGTTAGAGCGACATAGCTTGCCTTAGACTCCACCTCCACAGCAATCGTCCTCGATGGCAAGGCTTTTCGGAACTTGAATCGTTTTCCTCCATTCTGTAACATCCAGCCCAGTGACGAGGAAAGTTAGATTGTGACGGCATTCTCGGTGGCGCCTGTGTACGTTGGTTCCTATCTGAATGGCCACAATCAAGTGAGTGTACCTAACTGCGATTCCGAGTCCGCGGTATCCATGAAGGTGAAGTCGACCGAAACATGTGATTGGGTCCGAGTCGGTCCTTTTTCCCGCAGTCTTTTCACCACCCTACCGCAGATCCCCTCATTTTCTTGACCGTATGGACCGAAGTCGGGCTAATGAACGAATAAACATTTCTTTTGAGCTCAGGACTTCAATCCACAAAGGGGGAGCTTCTTGGCACACGATCCTGACTGCTTACCATTTGTCCAAATTGTAGCTGATTCTGAATCGCACCCTGACGACTCGACCGATTGTATCATCGCAATCCATCTTCGGGCCACAGAAGAAGTGTGCGTTCGTCCATACATGAAAAAGCCGACCTTCACAGGCGCAAACCTTGTGATGGGTGCCCGAGTGATCGCTCAAGCGCTCAAGACTGAACCTCCGCGGTTTTAAACATACCAGGCGAACACATTCGTAGTGGTTCCCTATGCCACGTTACAAACACCGTTGACCTTCAAGGCACGAAAGGCGGAACAGTGACTCATTTGCAAGCTCAGAATTTGTCACGTTTCGCGGGGCCGAGGGGCGAAAAAGACTCCAGCCAATAGGACATGGCGTAGTCGGTAAACCACTAGGTTTCCAGGTTTCCAACTTGAGCACGATGTGGCCGTCGCATACCAGCCTTGAGTTACAGCAGTGAAGTACGATATGAGTTTTCGGACAGCCAAATTCTCGGGAAGACAAACTTCTGGGGTTCAAACTAGGCTTTACCAGGCTCGAAATCGTCGGAGGCGAGGATTGGTGCCCATGGTTGTCTCAGGACCGATGGACGTACCAGATTGTACTCACGTGGAAAACATGTAGTCGCCGGTGTAAGACTGGGACCATCACTTACTTTCCACGAATCGCGACTGGTATTTAGCCTCGAGTCTTCTCAGGCCGTCTGGTTCGAGACCAACTAGTCTTTACATCACCCGAGTTAGTGCCGACGTCAAACGATGAGCGAGCATTGGACCCGTGTGGAGGCGTCTTCGTGGAGGTATCGCGGAGGTTCGCTGCGTCGCGACGTGACAGATGTCAATGGAGATTCGAGGCTTGTGAATCGAGGCACTCCGGCTATTCGTCTAGAGTGGTTCGGGGCACGGGTTGAATATAGGTCGTCCTAAGGACGTACATCGATGAACGCGAAACCATGGGTCCCAGTTGTATGCACTGCAATGAGGATGCACAGGACCAAGACGACAAATGAATTAAATCTCGGGTCTGAAACCAGGACGTGTCGGTGATAATGTAGGGGGGTTGCGAAACTCAGTGGTGACGAGTTTCTGTCAGGATCACCAAAAGCTCACAGCAAGGCATGGCGCGTAGATGCGTTGGATGGCTGGAACGAAAGGTTAATTAAACTACAAAGAGAGACCGCACCTGGAAAAGAAGGGCACAATGTCAGGAAAAATGACGTGACGATATGATGACAAAGAAAGACTCAGGCTGTATGACAGATGTGCACGGACCCCAAGTTCGAACTGTCGCAATTTCACTGCGGAGAATACGAGAATGTAAGGCAATGTTGCTCTGCATGCAACTCCGTCAAAGTTATGATGATCGGTCTTCCTGGGGCACGCCGGAAATAAGGAGACCTGGATCATCGTGGTCTGGACCAATAGTTACATCACTTTACCTATTGCTGATTCAGCAGAAACTCGAGTATCCAGCGATGCACACGGAGACCGCCATGACCGACTTGATCCGCGCTCCTCCAGAGCCCACGGAACACTTACGACTTGCGTTGTTGTCGTCAGGCTTTACCACGACATGTGGAAGTGGCATACAGAAGTATATCCTACCTTCGAGGCATGGTGGAATTGTGGTGGGAGGATGAGCCCCACGTGCGTCACCCAAGTTAGCATGCTAGATAGTGGGGCCGCGAGGTAGGCGATATCGATATACCAAAGTCAGGGCCGCAATCCAACCGCTGTCCTTCCTGTTGCACCATCATGAGCCGCCCACAGCAACGTTTGCTCGCCCAGCTCGCTACGTCCCCCAACGAGATCGCTTCTGGGCTTGGACAGTGCCTTGAGGCGCTCCGACTCATCTCTGCATTACCTCGTGCGTCCCCCGTGTACGTCCACTACACATCTGCCGTATCGCCCACCATCAAGGCGTTCGGCAGGGAGCACCTCACGCGCGTCCCTCTCCGTGTACGTCCCACTCTTATTATACTACTCCCGAAAAGTGACCTGTCCGTCACATCGTTCCGATCGATCGGTCCACGTCGACACACGGCATCACGATCCCGATACGCGATCGATGACGCACGACAGACCGTCATCGGGCTCATCAAGACCTCCTTTGCCCTCACCGACCCCGTCCGGGTCACCACCGCCGTCTTTTACCGCGAAGACGGCACGATCGATCCGACGCCCGTCCTCGTGGACGAAGACTCGTGGAGGGAGCTCGCGCCGTACGTGCACACGCTCCACGTCGAAGACGACCTCGAGCCTCTGTCGGCCTCGCGTTCGACCGTCTTGTCCTCGCTCTCGGCGTCGACCGTCGTCGTCAATGGGAATGGAAATGGGAACGGTCCGGCCGGTTCGGGCGTGGCGTCTAGCGGGGGCGTGGGCAAGGTCGCAGGGTCGGCTCTCAACTCGAACGCGTCCACGTTCGTGCCGTCGTCCAATGGGATCACCGTCAAGACGGGCGAGGGGGCCAGGGTTCCTCTCGGCCAGGGACTCCGCAAGTTGACCTTGTCGCCGTCCTGTACGTCTTGCTTCGTGTGTTGCATCGATCGATCGTGTTGCTGACAGCGCACGTCAGCACCTCGGGTGACGTCGCCATTTTCCTTCCCTGGATAGCGCGGGAACGTGTCTCTGAGTCGGACGGGGATAGAGGTGGGCTGGTATACAACACGTATTATCCGATCCAAGAACTAAGGTAGTAGTACCTTTCTATGTGCGTAGAAAAACAACAAAATACGGCGATAGCACTGCGATTTTCCATACCGAGGTCTAAAAAGTGAAGATGGGCTGGTGTACATATGTTACCCGTTCCGAGACAAAGTTCGTAGCAAAAAGTACTGTTTTCTATGTGTAAACATCAACGAGAAGAAAAAAAAAAGAGGATACCGTCATGACATTATGAAATTAGACCGAGATCGACTCGAGGATGGGCAGCACAGCCTCAATCTTGGCCGCGAAAACTATGATCAGCAATCAGGGTCAGTCGATCTCCCAGGACGAGATCGTACGGGAAAGCAAAAAAGACCGGTGGGACGTACACTTGCTCGGACAATGTTGTGACAGTCCGCTCAGCATGCCTATCAACTTGCGGATGGCCGCTGTCACCTCGACTTCCTCGTGACGACGCGTCGAACCCGTGTCCGGGCGTGCACGGAGACGAAGAATTTCTTCATGTAGACCGAGGCTGATTGCTGTCCAAACGACCTACATATCACGAGATGATCGTCATTCCACGGGGAACAGATAGGGAAAAGAAAAAGAGACTTGCCGCGTATATAGGACTGATGACCGGCTGCAAGCCCAAGTCGCCTATCCGCTCGAGCACCCGCACGGAACCCATCGCTCCCTCCAAACACCGTCTTCGCGACGGCCCATAGGTCGAGATGAACGGTCGATGGAGCGTCAGATGCGCGAGCGATACGAGATGGACAGCCATAAGCGTTTGGTTCCGTTGACCATGCGGGGCGACCGCCATCGCCATCGCAGCATTCAAACAATGTTGAAGGAGGGAGTCCAACGTCCCCAAACGTGCCTGAAACTCACGCGACTGACAGATGGCGCGGTCTACATCGGAATTAAAACGAGTCAACAGTAAGAGACCATGGGATGGGCCGGCATACCAGCCAGGAACAATGCAACGACCTCCAGTGCCTCGCCGAGCAACACGGCTGCTTTGGCATACATTGCCGACGGGTCGTTTCGCGTAAAGGAGTGGTTTGGGTCGTTGAGAAGATGTTGAACCACGTTAGCGTTCTCCTATACAAAAGAATTCCGCGTGAGGAAGCACAAAAAGAGCGGAACACACTCACTTGGTTTGCACCGCCTGTGCCAGGCCATGGAACCGTCATCGCGTTCCCCGCGATACCCCCCGATGGGAGGGGCTGACACTGTCCTTCAGTCACCACACTGAACCACCTATCGAGTGAATAGACCACCCAGAAGGCGCGTACTCTCTCCTCGGCTTCGATCCCATCCAACGGGGGTGGCAGCCTGGCGCACTCCCCATATGCAAACGGAGATAAGGTCGTTTCTGCGTGCGACAACCTATCCCGCACTCCGCCATCGCGCGTGGCCTGTTTCGTCCCTTGACCGGAAGCCGGCGGCATGCACGGATGTTGATACAGTTTGGACAGCATCACCAACGTCCACGTGCCGCTAGCGTAATACCTCGCTCCGACCATCTGCCCGATCCGTTGCATGTGATAGGCCAACAAGATTCCCGCTTGAATGATTTGGAGAAAGACTGTAGGGTGAAGTTCGGTATCGACTGTGTTCAAGGCGGAGGCAAGCTGGGTTTGAGTTTGGGACAGGAGTTTGGTGATGAGAGCCTGGCTGCGCTCCTCGGATTGGGCGTCGTTCGGGTCAGGAGATGCGATGCGAACGGACCAGAGGGCGAGCGCGCTTCGCAGAGCGGGTAATACGTGTACTCCTTGGGTTCGAAGACGATCTGGGTTGAGGAACAAGCCTAGTTCGGCCGCATAAGGAGCGACGACAGATAGGCTATCACGGATATGAACAACTTGAGCAAGCAACCATGGAAACCGAGAGAGATAGACGCACGAGTGTTGTACATCCACTTGCACCTCCAATTCGTGCTGGAGTGGCGAAGCTGAACCGGCTAGCGATTGGGTCAGGACATGACCTGAACTGAAACGGATCTACACACTGCTTCGGGCTCTATGGGGTTGAACCCCAGCGGCGTGATGGTGGGGCAGGAATGATGGTGCCTGTTGCGCTAGGCGCGGGGACGGCATCGCACTCGATGCGCCCCCAGCATCTACGTAAGGCGCATGCAACTCGACCGAGGGCATGACCTCGCCTGGATGCTCCAGCTCCCACACTCTCGCTCTGAGCCGCGCCACGTCCTCTTCCAGTGCCAATGTCCGCGGACGATGTTGGCCGTCGGTGTATTCGCAGTCTTCGGTGCGCTCACCGCGAAGACAGGGCGTACACACGGGTCTGGCGCCGTCGCATTTCTGAAATATGGGTCGATCGTTGGTCGAGTGTTTAGTGAAAGAAACCCTACCATCTTTCTGCGACTAGAGGGTGCACGCGGCGTGAGTGGAGACGAAGGAATAGAGAAGGATGGCACGCACCGACACGAAAGACATGCCTTGCCCCGCTGCAAGGGAGGGCTTGGCGGGTGGGATAAAGGAGAAGGAGTCGAAGCTCGAGGATCGACAGAAGGATTGGCATTTACGTTTGGAATCATGATGACCCGGGGATAGGCTTTGCTCTTCTGGTTTGAAGGACGACGACGAGGGAGGGCTTTCATTATATAAAGGGATCGGTCCTATTGCGTCATGACATACGGACGAGCATGGCTTCTAAAGTAATCGACGGGTAATTGATCTTTGAATTGACGGGTCGTGCTTAGGGTGGACCGACATGAAGCGGGCAATGCTAGAGACCGGGTTCGGAGGGCGATCTGTCACTCTGAGGATGGACATGAGTTCGGGCAAAGGCAGTATCCGAGGCATATGATATGTTCAATAGGGTCTGATGGTACTGCGAGGAAGCATTGCATCAATGAGTTAGATGACAGGTAATGACAAAGCATATGCTTGACGACAGTGCGCCGTGGGGGTGACGAATGCGACAAGCGAACACTCACGAAAAAGGTAGAAGCTGCCGCTGAGGCAGATGTGCTGACAAGAGCCTCGGCCCCGCATCCGCGGTCGCCTCGAGATGAAGAGGCGTGTTTTCCGGTCTCGTCGTAACCGAGCAACTTTGTCATCTTAGGTATGTTCCCAGGAACCGCACAGGTCGCTTGTGTTTCAAGTCGGGCGACTCGGGGGTGGCAATGCGATGATTATCGCCATCCGGTGCTCGGTGTCTCCACCCTCCGCCAGCCTATCGAAAACAAGTCTCGAACGGTGGCTACCGTGCAGCCATGACCCACGTGTTCTATCGCGTGTCGCTGCAATTGGCCCCTTTCCAGTGCTGCCTCATGCAGGCTCCATTCCGTAGCCAACGGTCATTGCCTGTTGCGCCTGCTGCGCCGTTCTACCCTTTTCCTTTGTATTCCACCCATTTCACGTCCTTCATCGCGCGCCTCCATGACAGACTACCCCGAACTAGGCCCCATCCGCGTCGACACGAGCTTCACTGGTCCTCACAGCGGCGGTCGAGATTTTCTCGGCGAACCACTCCCAAGAGAACGATATTCCCGTCATAGCGGTCAGACGCAACCTCGCGTACGAGACATCACATGGATATCCACCGGCCAATCACAACCCCCCTCGACACACACCCCACAAACTGCACGGTACGTCCCACCCCCGGGACTGCAACCCACACGCACCCACACGCCCACACCCGGGCCCGTTCTACGCAAGTCCGCCCCCACGATTTCGGATTCAGAGTTGGATGCAGAGTACATGACCGTTAGCGTCGACGATCGCGACGAGTGCAACTATCAGGGGCATCCTCACGGATTTAATGAGGTGGTGCCGGCAGTTACGAATGCAAAGAGCGAGAAGAGGAATAATTTCGTGGGCGGGTTCGTCAACGGTTTACGGCGGCTTCCCAAGGTCATGTCCAAGAGTCGGTTGAAGGATCATGGGAAACCAGAGAGACAAGGCACGGGCCCAAGCACAATCGATACACCGCGAATGGCGTTGTCACGTTATACTGGTCCTCCCATACCTATGCCTATGCCTGGTATCCCGACATCCAATTCCGACGACATTCCGGCAGTAGAACGGCTCGAGACCCCGCCGCGCGCTTCTTCCGCATCGCCACGCCCACGACAGGGTAACCCCGCTGATAGTGATGTCAGTCTCGGTGATGGACGGCGAGAGCATCTGATGCTCCCCGCAGTTCGCGAGCGTTCGTTCGAGCCCGCACTCCATCCCCCACATGCCCATTCCCACTCGGACGACACGTCGTCTTCGATCCGTCCTCCTTTCGAGCGGGAAGGAGACCTCCCCAACGCCATGTCGACGCCCATCCTCGCAGACGCCTCCATCCGCGTTTCGTCCCCTATCCTCGCTGAGCCCCGTCCCTCTGCCGACTTTATGAAAATGGAATCGCCCATCCGCCCACCCCCCGCTGAATCTGTGCGTTCCCAGATCGCCCGCGCAGGCAAGTTCATCCGCGACATCAACCGTCTCCCATGGATCGCCTCCTCTGGGGTCTCGAGCATCTACGTGCCTGGAGAATCGACGACGCGCCGGTGCAGCCGGCCGATCCACAAGAACAAGGGGTCGTCGTGGTACACGTCCCGTGCGAAACCAATCGACCTCTTCGCGGGCCCGTCGACGACGGGTTTGTTACCCCCTCAACCGCCGCCCCCGTCAGCGATGACGCCCGGACATTCTCAGTCTATCTTTCCAGCCCCGTTCATCCTCGGATCGAGCGCCAACTTACTGTTCACACAGCCCGTCCACGGGGGTGGCAGTGGTGGTGGCGGTGGCGGCGGATCAGCGAGCTCGCCTTCACACGAGGGTCCCCCGTCGACGGACAGTCACGGCAGTCAGGCGCAGGTGTTGGCGCCTGCGTACGTCGCGCAGCCGTTGTTCGTCTATCCGTCGGGGCTGCCGCAGGCAGGAGGGTCGCCTGATGCGCAGATGCCGCGGCCGGTGTACATGCTAGCGAACTCCCACCCGCATTTTATGTCGGGGCCCACAGACGGAGGTAGCGGGCCGATGGGGCCGAGGTTATTTGTCCCACAGCCATCGGGGTTGCGGACACCGACGTTTGGTTGATGAAAAGTTTTTTTCATCCTGAACATCTCCATCAGTACGTGCCTTTTTTTCATTTGGATGTCCTCCGAGTCTGTTTCTTGAATGTCCCCGACCATCCCATTCCAGGCAAGATCCCCTTTCGGCGTTGTTCTTCTTGTTCACGTCAATCCCCCAGTATGCCCGCGCATGATTTCCGTTTGCGCTCCGGAACTTAGTCTTGTCCCCGTGTCCCGCATTTGCGCTAGTTTATGCCTTATGTTCTTAGTTAATTTATGGAGGGCGACTCGGACGTGTGGCGATCTACGTGAGACTTGGCGAGTGGAGAGTGTGGACTCAGAGACGGCTGGTGATGTAACGAACATACTTCACGTCGACCTGGCCTAGAGGATTAAACATGGCATGCGTACCAGATGAACTCGGGAGTCGGCGGAGATATAGGTCATCCGGGGATCACACGCCGAGGGGAAGGTGACTGACGAGATTAAACGCCAAGGCTCTAACCATACTCACCAAGAATGACCTAAGACCCCAAGTCGGATCTCCACTGGCGACAAAGGTCGTGTGCCAGTCGCCGTCGTGATGACGATACATTGGGAGCTCTTGGGCTGGTCTGAAAACAGAATGCCGTGCGCATATTTTTCTGTATCCGAGAATTCTGTTGGTGAATGCGAGATCGGATATGAACGCCTAAACAGTGCCAGACCACGAATGTTCCACAATTCGTGTACCAAAAAGGTGGTCGTTCTTCAAGTTGAGCAGCGAGCGTCATGTGGTCTTCTACAGCTCGAGTTGTACTTTTCCGTGAACTTCTCGGGAGATTATGTAGTTGGCAACCGCGCGGAGGTGTATCGTCTATTTCCTGAAACAAGGTGTCAGGTTTTATCATGAACGAGTCTGACGCTTCACAAGTGACGACGACGTTGGCCTCAAGAAAGGGTCGGGTCGCCTTGACGCGATTGGTTCGTGATGCCGAGCCGTGATGGTTCCGTCGGCCCGGGCTGAGCACGCATCGTGGGAACCACGAAGCGATGAGTCTTGTTTTCAAGTCATTCCTGACAGATGCTAACCGTGTCGACTCGACGATGCTGCATAATAAATCAAGTCATCCGTTGCCATGATAGACCAAGCTGGCTGGACTCGCAAAATTTACTTCGCCAAGCATGCGGTCCTTTATCATCCTCTCGGTCGCCCTCCTTGCGGCGTCTGCTTCTACGTCTCCGGTCACCATTTCTTTGACAAAGATCCATCGCACTCTCGAAGGATCCCTGCACGCGGATCGTGCTCGTGTAGCCTTGCTTAAAAGTCGTGCCATCTGTGGATGGACTACTGTTCCTGCCACCGACTTGGGATACGTCAGGTACACAACGAGCGTTGGGATCGGTAGTCCTCCGACATACTATAACCTCCAAGTTGACACAGGGTCTTCCAATTTGTTGTGTGGGTGAGTCTGAACCACTGAACGAGGCTGTACAGCATCCGATGCTGGTTGCAGTACCGGCACCCCGTATGTTCGGACGTCCACCAGCATCCCTACAGGTCAAACCGTGAATATCACTTTTGGGTCGGGCAACTTCACTGGACCCGAATGTAAGGAATCCTGCTACCTTTTCCGCATCTGGTCGTTCATTGGACATAGACCTTGACCAGGTGACCCTCGCACCCAACCTAGTCATCACCAACCAGTCGATCGGCGACGCACTTTCTTTTTCAGGTTTCAACGGTTCCGATGGTATCCTTGGTGTTGGACCTGTCGTCCTCACAACCCAGACACTCGAATCCGACGGAAATGCAACGATTCCAACAGTCATGAACAACCTGTTATCGCAGGGATTGATCGAAAAGCAAGTGCTGGGTGTCTACTTTTCTCCTTCGACACAAGAGAATGACACAAGTGAGTATTTGATTGCCTGGTTCTCGTTCATTGTCGAGCCTGAGCCGTGTAGATGGTGCAATCACCTACGGAGGTACCGATCCAAGTTTGGTATGAATATCGATCATCCATCCCGTTTCAACTCGACGCTCAAAAACACTTTATGATCTGCCCAGTACGAGGGGGAGCCAACCTATATTCCCTTGACGAAAACCCGTCCGGCTGCCTATTACTGGGGAATTAATATCACCTCTGCTACGTATGGTTCCTCCCTTATCATCCCCACTTCCGCGGCTGGGATTGTCGACACCGGTGCCACGCGTATGTTTCCTCTGCCATTGGGTGCTTGCAAAACCTGATATGAATGTCGTGTCTGTCAGAGGTTCTCTTCGCAAAGGACTTCTTCGACACATACGTGAATGCGATCCCGGGGGCAAGGTGGGATTCGGGCGTCAGTCTTATCGACATTCCTTCCAACTCTACCTCATCCATGCAACCCCTGAACTTCACGATTGGTGACGAGGTATTCACGATGACTGTCGCAGCCCAGCTGTTTCCAACGAGCGAGAGCACACTATTGGGTCTTGGTGCTGGAAAGCAGTACGGCGTGGTTGGGAAGTTGGATTGGTCTAGTGGGGGAGGATTTGATTTCGTTCTCGGACAAAAGTTCATGGAGAGGTACTATACGGTCGGTATTGATTCGTCGTCGGAGAAACACCGACTGATCGCTTCCGACAGGTATTCGACACGGACGCCAGTCGCGTCGGATTTGCAGTGACGTGAGTCTTGCTTCACGTTGGAAGTGATTCGGTGCTCAACGGCAGCTCGCCTGTACACAGCAGCAACACGTTCGCAGAGTGACATGAAAACCGGCCATGATACCCATCCCGTCAGGTATCTTAGATTTCGGGTACAGTAAATGGCGATATCTTCTGTATCGAATATTTGGTGACAGCGCGAACACTGCGGACCCTGGGCTGGACATGATCGCACTCTTCACCTCCTTCCTCGCTTCTTGGAAAAGTTGTGTTTCGAAGACTGCAGACTTTAGGCCGCTCCATTTTTCTCATGAGTGATTCCCGACTTGATCCGTGCCTGCCATTGCACGGGGGTAACTGTCGCGTGCCAGACGTCGGACGGTGCACATCCCCGCAATTCGGAGAAACGTTGAACACGGTGGAGTGGAACGAAAACTGTCTTCCGCTCGAAGCTCGCAGTCGGTGATTCGGTGCGAAAACCTAACAGAATGTCATGACTTCTGTGAAGAACTAATGGTGAAAGAACAGCCCGAGGATGTCCGGACTGCAGACCAGGCGTCTAGACACGGTTATGCTTTCTTTCTCCAAGTTGAACCACTGCAACGTCCGTGGCGACCTTATCGCAAGGTGGGTACATCAATCTGAGGACCACCATGATCACTGGCAGAGCTCAGCAAACTGCGCCTGGTAGGTTTGCAGCCTTTCCTCTCTGGGTCTTGCCGTCTTCTCACTGGCATTGGTCGTATAATGTCCTGCAGAGTCGGTACGCTAGTTGAACTGGCAGAGGTGTCACGCCTATTGTCAGTGTAGTGTCCGGGAGCCCTGGAACCAACCAAAAAGGCGGGTGAATCTCCGTCGGCTATTCTATCGGATGGCACCGGTGAGACGTGATTACGTTCAGTGTCTTGAATCCTGATCTTCCTCCAACAATTTGAAGATACACTTGGTACGGAAAGATAGATCACCCAAAAACATCCGTTTCTGGAGATGAAACCCCGAGGTTGTCCGAGGGGAAGACCAATTTTTGCCATGTCGGGACGATCAGCTGGCAGCTCGATGAAGAAATGGCTATCAATTGCCAGCGCCTTTGATCATAAACTGGGACGAAATGGAAAGGTTGGACTGATTTATATAGTCTAGGTGGATCCAAAGCGGATCCATTTCTCCAAGTCTACTACGATGCAACTTCAACTTCCCACCCTCCTGGAGAGCGTAACGACCGCAGCATGTATCGTTGCTGCCATCGTCACTGCCATGGTCGCCATTTCCAGGCTGTCAAAGAGTCGCAAAGTACGTATCTTGCGCTGTAGTACCGTATCTTTGATCCTGATCATATGTCTCCAGCTCGATGCGATCCCGACCGTTGGGGAAAGTAGCTGGTTCGAGACATTGTGGTTCGGCCCCAAGTTTAGAACAAACGCCGACGATGTCATTCGCGAGGGGTACGAGAAGGTGAGCGGATCTCCAAAGCTTTTCGTGAGCTTGCAGTCATGTCCGTCTTCAGTACAAATCTGTGCCGTTCAAGGTTGCGGACCGTTACCGTTGGGTCGTGGTTGTGAGCGGCCATCAGCACGTAGAGGAACTGCGGAAAGCTCCTGATGACTCCCTTTCGTTCATCTTGGCAATGAATGAAGTGAGCGAGAAAGATTTCTCTGCGAGGAACGAGACTTATGGCTCTCGGTAGGAGCTGAAGCTCGAATATACCATGGGACCAGAGCAACTTGCAAATCAATACCACAGCGACATTATCCATACTCGTCTTACTCGCAACCTCAACACTATATACGGTGAAATAAAGGATGAAATTTTCATGGCCTTCGATGAACTTTTGGGCCTCAGGGGCAATGGTGAGTGGTACTGCTCCTCTGGCGTGTGTTTCACTGAAGGAGGAAGAGTTCAGAGTGGAAGAGTGTACCCGCCTTAAGTATCATCCAAAAAGTGACATGTAGGGCTGCCAACAGACAATTTGTCGGGCTACCTTTATGTATGCATATGCCACATTGGCCATGTCTGCTTACGAGTTTGAATTAACAGGTAGAGATCCTGACTGGATAGATCTCGGGGTGAGATACCTGTCGGTCGTCGTAGGAGGAGCGAAGTTCCTTCGACCCTTTCCTGGCTTCCTAGTGCCGTAAGCCTCTGAGTCCAGTCACTCGTGGAACAACTACTCAACAATTCACAGCATTGTTGCACGCTTCATGACTAGCACGCGGATTATCACAGAGCGCGCTATGAAGCACCTCGCTCCAATCATCGAAGAACGACTGAAGCTTATGGAGGAACACGGGAATGACTGGGACGGCAAACCCGTTCGTTTTCCCTTCCTTGCAGTCGTCTTTGTTCCCACCGCTCTCACAGAACGATCTTCTCTCGTGGCTTTTGGAAGAGGCGCCTGAAGGCCCGGAGCGTACGGTCAAGTTTTGGACTAACCGTGTACTTGCCACCAACTTTGCTGCGACTAATGTAGGCCTTTTTATGCTCGGTCATGCCTCTGCTGATAGACGTGTACTTTAGACTACTGCCAACGTATGTCATGATGCAATGAATGTTCTGAGATGTGCATCTGACCCTGTCATACTTTAGAGTTTTTGGCAAGCATTCTTATTCTTGGCAGAGAACCCACAATACATCAAGTCACTCCGCGAAGAGGTGGAGGCCATTGTCGAGGAAGAAGGATGGTCGAAAGCCTCCCTGGAAAAGATGCACAAGATCGACAGCTTTTTGAAGGAGAGCCAGCGTTTGGTTGGGACTGTCTCATGTAAGCCATGCTGTCCATGGGTATTGCGGCAGTTGGAACCATTGACCATCGCTCGGTTAGTGACCTTGATGCGGTTCGTCTTGAAAGACTTCACGTTCTCCGACGGTACTTTCATACCCAAGGGGGCCATGCTCGTTGTACCTTCTCGGTTCCTGCACCTGGATGACGAACATTATGAAAATGCGCGCGCATTCAATCCCTTTCGATTCTCTGACATGCGCAACGGAACCCGTGAGGATGTCGGGAAATGTCATTTCGTTTCGACGAGTCCGGTTTTTTTGTCGTTCGGCCATGGCAAACATACGTGGTGAGAACGTGCTCATCCTGACGTGCATGAAAGAACGCCTCACGCGCCTGTCACTTCACTTAGTCCCGGTCGATTCTTTGCAGCCACCATGCTCAAAACGATGTTGGCTCGCATTGTGCTGTTGTATGACGTCAAGCTGGAAGGCGGACAGACTCGTAATACGGAAGCGCGAGATGGCGGACGTATCCTTCCCGACCCATCGACCAAGGTCGCGATCAGAAGAAGGGCACACTGACATACCGGAAGCGCTTCGCACGATCGACATTGTGAACATGCATTTACCTTTGTGCTCAGGGATGTACCGTGTTCATTTAATTTTTTCTGGTGACATCATGATGAGCCGCAGTCTGCGAGGCAGGGTTGTTAAATTCAGTAGTACGATGACAGACATCACGAAAAAGTCCGCAAGCCGATATGTAAAAGTAGTTCGTGGGAATTACACAATGGCATTTGTGATATTTAAGGATGGGCCTAATTGTTGTTCCAGATGTGATTCACCAACATAAAGTGATCAAAACTAAGTAAAGGGGCAGATTGCCCACTACATAAGTTAGCAACATTGTAAAAAAAAGGGGCCTACCGAGTGGCAAAAATGACAGAGGGAGTTCACAGGGTGAAGAGAAAATTAAATGCCCATGGGTAGAGGCACAGTTGCACCTTCTCTGGTGATCTCCAACTTACTCCAACTGGAATAAGTTAGATTATGTAGCTATCTGTCAGGGTAAAATGAGGGAATGAAGACAACATATTGAAGGAAATGGGTAACAGGAGGGTACAAGGGTACTCCTGTTGTGCAGGGCAGAGAAGAGAGAGGTGAGTCAAGGATGCTCACTGAGATAGAGACTAAAGTTCTTGTGACCAAGTTTGGGTTAGGCAAGATTGATGAGATCAACCCTTGTAGAGCTTCTTAGAAGCTTGATCTTGAGGGAAAATGAATCTCATTATTAATTACATCACAGTGTCTATCGCCTTTAAATACATCTAGGAACATGTATGTACTTGTATGTGATGTAGCTAAAACAAGGTTGATGATGTCAGAATGACATTATAGGATTAGTCATGCTGCTCCACTTATTTCAAATAGGTGGAGTTGGATCTGGGTTGATCCAACACAGCCATTGTGGAGCTTGGAAAGCTCCCAACTGATGACATCATAGCTGAGTCATAAAGACTGCATCTAGATCATCATGTGGTCGATCCTGAAGTGTAATTAAGAATACACTTTAATTAAGTTTGACTGATGCGTCAGTCAAGCCTTAATACTCGACCTAAGTCTTTTAGTAACATGAATAGTGTACTACCACTATGGTCTGCCTGTATTAACAGAGCACAAGACCTAGTGTTTGATTCACAGAATCTCAACATGGGCCTCCCTTGATATGCATAGTTTGCCACTCAGGCTATCTGTTTTGTCTTGAGCTTCTTGGACTTCTCCAGGTAAGCCCTTTGTCTGGTCTCATTTTGAATGTTTGCACTAATTTTGAGGCAGCTTCTTCGGCATGTCCCTGGTCATGCCATCCCATCAACTTTACATGCTGTCATGTCCACCTGCACACCCTTCTATCAACTTGTGTGCCCTCCCATCGACCCATGGACCTCCATGTGCCTCCTGCTGCCTTATCATTGATCCACAGCCCTCCTGTCCACTTGCTCCCTTTGACTCATGTGCCCTTCCATCGACCTGCATGCTGTCCCATCAACTTGCATGCCCTCATGTCCACCCTCCCATTGACTTGTGTGCCCTCCTATCAACTCCCCCCACCTCCCACACCCTTCCATCTCCCATACCCTCCCATCATCCCAACAAAGATGCTGCAATGATGACAACAACTGTGGTAGTGGCATCATGACGATGCAACAACAAGTTGGGCAACAATGGCAGTGGCAGCATTGTGACAATGATGCAATGATGACTTTAAATGGCAGCTTGTGCCACCCTGTGTCACTGACACATTTTTTCAGTGATATTACTGCTTTTGACTGCCTTTTTCTGATTCTGTTCATTCACACTATTTGCTACTCTGTGACTTATTGTATTCCTAGTTATGCTGCTAATGATAATGGTTTGACCACTATGCATAATTCAGCATAAAAGCTGATATATGCTGGGCAGTTATATGAATGTTGTATGGATGTTTCTATTTCATGGTCAACACCATAAAGCAGCTTATTATGCATAATCCTTGACACTATGCATAATTTGGCATAGAAATTAGTATAATCTTGGCAGGTAATTATATGAACATTATAGGGACATTTCCATTTTATGTTCAACTCCATAATGCCCATTATTATGCATAATCCTCAACATTTGTGTATAATTATGAAATACTGATTTTCCTGATGGGGTTACAGAGACCAAATGCTGCATCATCGAAGCCAAGAGCAAACTTGCTGTCAAACACAAACCCCTACATGGTGCATGCACCCATCTCATTTCACTACATCTCGACTGATGACCATCTAGACTATCCCCTTGACTGGCAGAAACAACCCAAGCCCATGCAACATGATATAGGATTAAATACCACCACTCACCTATTGCTGCCAGAGACCATTCCTGTTGTGCTACAGTCTAAAAAAGACAAATGCAACCCAAGTTTGCCTCCATCAAGGTGCACTCCCTAGTCAGTATCATTCAGGTCTCATGATCACTCATGACATCAAGCCAACATTTGCAATGTGCCCATGCCTCCCCCCTGTGCCAACTCTGGTGTCTGTTACTGAACTGAGAGCCAACCCATACAGTCATCTACCAGCACTTTATACACCTTATTCAGAAGTTACATAGTAAGCACAACACCACCCAGATTGCAGATCAGAAGTGTGTGATGTGGAGCATTGTATATGTACAACTGGACTATAAGGTGTGTGATATGTAAAATATGAAAAGTGAGCAGTAAATTTGACATGGAAGAAAGGACAGTTTATCATTTCACCAGCACTTTGAATGGACCAAATTTAGGAAATCAATGCTGGCAGTGGAAGTTAAGTGAATACAGACAATCCACATGATGCAAGGCTGGTTGCATGGTTGGCCCTGGGCAGCATTGTGATCATGGTCTCATTCCTATGTGCTGATAACAATGTGGACATCATTGAACAAGCAAATCATGGTAGTGGTAGTGTTGTCCTGTTGTGTCTATGATGTTGTTGTTGCTGTCATACATTGATGACAAAATTAAATCAGCCCAGGGCACACACACATGCTCTCTCTCTTTAAATTTGAGACACTGGCACCTGCATGCATCCCTGTCCCCATTTCCTTAATTACATGAAATGTTGAGGCATTGTATTTGCATCCCTAGTGATAGAAATCAGGTTTTATCCAAGAGTCAGATCATTGAACTTGCTGGGTGCATTTGAGACAGAGGTTGCCAATCATCTTAGGGTGTATGCTAGTTGTGATCAGTTTGTTAGAATTTTAGTTACAGCAGTTTTTAAAACAATAAAATGTCAAAATCTCATGATCTCTGACCTACCTCCAGGCTTCTCTGATGCTCTCAAGTCAATTCCAAAGCAGGGGAGATGGGTGGCCTCTGACACAGAGTTAAATGTGCTGGTCTCAGACCTGGCTGATACTTGTCAGGCCAGTCAGGTACTGTTCCTCACACACTTGCACATGCTTCTTGACATCTTTTGCATTCCTTTTATGTTGCTGTTTCCTTCGATATACTATCTCACTATTTTCTCATTTCACCTTCCCATATTGCTACACAATTTGACTTATTCTGATTGAAGTAAGTCAGAGATTACCAGAGGAGGTGTGATCATGCCTCTGCCCATAGGTATTTAATTTCCTCTTTGTTCTATGAACTCCCTCAGTCATTTTCACCCCCCCCCTAGGCAGCAGCTGAGGTGAGCCCCTGTTGTTGTTATACTCTATAATGTAGCTAATCTATGTAGTGGGCAATCTGCCCCTTTAGTTAGGTGAATACAGTTGTTTTTGCCACTTCTGGGCAGTGGCTGAGTGGGCAATCTGCCTCTTACTTGGTTTTGATAGGTTATGAGCCCTGCTAGTTTACAATAGTAAAAGCACTCTAGTCAAACAGCTCTTCTGAACTTCTCTGCACCATTTTGAGTTACTCTGAACCAGAACTGTCAAAGGTTGATCCTCCATGTTCAGGCACTGTACCTGACATTGGACCACACCTGACTTGTCATGTCAAACATGTCATTGACTACTACCTCTAAGTCTTTGATACCAACTCTAATTGGCAACTTCAATTTCCGGATATGGAAATTCCATATCCAAGCCAAGCTCCTCAAAAAAAAGGTCATGGACATCACTCTTGGCATTGATGCCAACCCTGCTTCAACTCCTGCTACCTTCACTTTCACCTCCACTGCCTCCAGTACTGGAGCTATGTCCTCAACTGTGGAGAATGCCCAGAAATGGAGGGAAAGAGACTTCAAGGCTTATAGAATCATCCTCTGCTACATATCTGATGCCATCCTTATCAAGGTTATCTCAAAACCTTCCATCAAGGAACTATGGGATGCCATCATTGTCCTCTATGAATACTTGAATCTTGCTATCACAGCCATCTCTGATGACATTGCCTTGCTCTGAACCCTCAAAAATTACCTTGCTGACATGAACTTCTCCATTGAAACCAAAGTCCTCACTTTCATCCTTCTAAACTCCCTTCTGAAGTTCACAGATCAGAACATGTTCACTGCTGCAATCATCAACACTGTTGAAGACAGTAAACTATCCTTTGACAACATTGAAACCCATGTTGTGTTGAAGAAAGCTTGGCTAAATTTCTTTGGCTCATCTGACTCTGCACATAAGGCAACAAACTGAAACTTCGGAGCTCGGAGCTCTGGAGATGTCTCATGGTGTGAGCACCACCAATGCCAGGAACATGGGACTGAGAACTGTTGGAAGTACCAAAAATGTGTTGTGAAGGAGGCTAGAAGCAGCAAAGGGAAAAGGAGAAGGCAAATGTGGTCAGTGGAGTGCCAGAGGTGGGCAAAGAAAAGTCCGAGCAAGCAAATGTAGCTATGGAGCATGTGCTGAAATCTCATATGGAATACATTCAAGCCTATCTATTGTCTGAACCATGACAAAATGAAAATGAAAACTTCATTGTTGACTCTAAAGCTATGTCATACATGATATCTCATCGAAAATGGTTCAAAATGTACAAACTGCTTTCTCCTTCATGACCAGTCACTTTTGAAGACAACTCCACAGTATCCACTGTAGGCATTGGAACTGTTGTACTTTGGTTGGAGGTAAACCAAAAACCATTCAAGATATCACTGAACAATGTACTACTGGTTCTGGAGTTCTGAATCTCTCTCATCTTCATAAACCACTTCTCTATCACTGGTCTGTCAACTGTCTTCCCAGTGCACTCTGGTGCTTGGTATGTATGAAAGGACTGAAGATCAACCATGACAGGATCACACAGAGGTGGCTTGTATCACACAAATGTCCACTCCATGCCAACTCTGGAGGCCACCCTCACCTCCATAGATGTAAACCTTTTACACCAATGTCTTGGACATATTTTCATTCAGCATATCCAACACATGGTGAGAGATAGACAGCTCCCTGGAATTGACACCCTCACCAGAGAAGCTCAAAATTGTGAGGCATGCATTCTGGGAAAGATGAAGAAGCTCCCTTTCAAGTCACAGAAGGAACCATGAGCCACACAACTGTTGCAGGTTATCCATATGGATGTTGGAGATCCAATAAGCCCTCAATTGTGTGATGGATACAGGTATTGGCTTCTCATTGTTGATGATTACTCCCACTTTCCTTGAATCCACTTCCTGAAAAGGAAGAGTGATGTCATCACAGTCTACAATCAGTGGAAAACAGAGGTCTGAGCTTTTATCCAGCACAGGATAGCATCAGAGGCACTTTCCGATGCACACATTCAATTTCTCCAAAGTGATGGAGGAGGAAAATACACCAGCCATGAGTTCCAGACCCAACTCTGCCTTGACAGAACCTCACATGAAATTTCTGCTCCACACACTCTGGAGCAAAATGGCCTGGCTGAGAAAATGAACCAGACCCTCTCCACTCTCACAAACTTGATGCTCAAGAATTTGAAACTACCAAAGTTCCTCTGAGTAGACACCATGGCAACTCCTGCATATGTCTTCACTTGAAGCCTGACCTCCACACTTGGAGGAGCAAACCCCCACCAAACTCTGTTTAATTGTACTGTTGTAAAACAGCAAAAGATTTCAGAATGAAGTGCTGAGCAAGAAATAGGGGTGTGAGTGTATATCTTGACTCAAGGGGATTGCAAAAAAAAGCAAAGAGAAAGAAGAGGACTGTAAGGATGGCTTACTAATTGTCCACAGGACACTGGAAAACAAGAGTCTGATTTCCTCCCATTTGATAGGGCTAGGAAACCAACTTTATTTGTGGGACTTGGTAGGAACTTGAAGGGAAATAAGGGGAAAAGACTAGGAAACTGGACTTAGAGGCTTAGGATGGATGGTGGTAGCATACTTGGATAGCTAACTAGCAATGTACAACAAAGATACAGGAAAAACAAGGTAAACTGGCAGCAAAACAACTAATTTGGTGCATGAGAAAGTGATCCAGTGCATGGAAATCTGGTATCCGGTGGACTGGATGGGTATTATGTGTGCATGAATCTGGGTCTGGAACATCAGATTGAAACAAACTGTAGACAAAGTGTAGATGGATCAAAAACTGACCTTTAGACAACTACTGGATCGACTTGGATCAGGATAGACAGCAGTGCAGAGCGGTCTCAGATTGACTGGAGCACAGGATAGAAACCAAAGATGGCTAGGGATAATTGGATATCACTGTAGGAAACTACACTTTCCTACACTGTTGATCTCTCCATCTTCTGCACCTTTGGAAGCATTGCATATACTCTCATTCCAAAAGACAAATGAGATGGAAAGTTCTGATCACATGCCAGGAAATGCATAATGCTGGTATAGGAAAGCAGTCATACAAGCTACTAGACATTGAATGCTGAACTGTAATCTTGAGCCATCACATAACATTCAACAAGTCCACATGGATCTCCAATGTGGATGCACTTTCTTGGAAATCAGTGATGCATACTGGACAGTGGGAAGGACTTGTCCCAGATTAACTGAAGCATGCAGAGGATGATGAAAGAGACAATGGAGATGCCTCGAGGCCAGTGAAAGCAGCTGCCCCTGAACCTAGAGATGAACCTAATGCTGAAGCAGTGGAAGCACTGGAAGATTTGAAGGGTGAGGTGAAAGCACTGATTGAAACTCCTGAAATCAGAGTGGAACAACTGCCTCATGCCTGATCTCCTTTCCCTGCATGCATTATACCCAGAGTACACTGGAGCACCTGAGCTTGAAAACCTGCAGACAAAAATTGCGACTATCAACACACCTTAGATGAAGAAAGCTCATGGAGGCCTGAACTCCAACAGGAGAAACCTGATGTTTCATCTGACAGAGCACTGGAAGATGCTCCCAAACAGGGCCCAGAGCATCCTTCACTTTCAAGGATGATCTCTAAAATCACATATTTGCTGGGGCTGCAGAGGCAACAACTGGGGAAACACTCTCTACATTCATTTCAAATGCTTATTCCTCCTTCAATGTGAATCTGTGGAAGTTTTCCATCAAAGAGGAGCTGCTAAATCTAAACATGAACCACATCTACAAAACTGTTCCAATCCTGATGGAGTAAAACCTATCACCTCTAAGCCAGTCTTTTGAATAAAGAAGGTTCAGAATGGAAATATAGAACAATACAAGGTCCAAATCATAGCCTGAGAATTCACACAAAAAGAAGGAGTTGACTACCAGGAAGTATTTGCTCTGGTGATGTCATATCCATGACAACTCTTGTGTCTCTGACACAACTCTGCTCCTCCCTCCAGTGCAAAATCTGTCAATATGCAACTCTGTCCCTCTGGACCTCTGTTGTATGTAATGTTACATTTCCCTCTTGTTCCCTTTTTAGTTTAGCTTTGCTCTCTGTTCCCTCTGACACTGTGTAGCATAGCTCTGGCTCATTTCTAACCAGGAGCACAGCTTCAGCACTCACATATCTAACCTCTGTCTTATACATCTACATTACTAATCTGTCAAGAATACTTTCTGATTATCACATTTCCCTTCTTCACTAATCACATTCTGTTTCTTCTTATCACATACTGATGACATTCTAGATCATATTGAGGTCCTTTGCCACATTCTATGTCATGTTATTCTGGACTCTTCATCTGATATGATACAGTACATACATCATCTTACATACATGTCACATGGCATGGTCTGTGTGCATCAACTAGATACATATATACTCATAGTACATATTCATGTACCTTAGTCTTGATATTATTACTTCCGTCCTACATTGCACTTTCCAACATCACAACAAGAACAACTAAGCTTCTACAAGTGAGTTTTAGAATTGCTCATCTCAGGTCTTCCATTTGTTCTTGGGCACATTCTAACAAATATCAAGACTCTCCTTGCAAGCTTGTTGTTTAGTAGTGCAATGCCTTTGCCTACAAAGACTATATGCTATATGCCAAAGAGAGGTTGACCAACAAAAACTGCTATAGGTCTCTGAATAGAAAACTAGCAGGTCAGTAACACAAAGAAAGAAAATGAAGGAATGATTGGTTCATCCCAGGGGAATTTCAGGTAGAGGATCAAGGAAAGACAACTTCAGGGCTTACAGGACTCCTTGTTAGATGATCTAGAAGAGTTTCTGAATACCTCATACATGGCTGACTGGCAACAGGACTTGATTCTTCTGGTATCAAGAGAGAACGAAAAGAGATCCAGATATGACTAGATTGATGAGGACAGAAGACTCAGATTCTGAGTGAGTGAGTGATAGATGATAGTTTAATTGTCCTGTGTTGTGAGCAAAATACAACATTTATAGTCTGGGCATACCTGAGACTCTAAATAAACATAAAGAAGGGGGCATCCAATGTGAATCTGGTGACCAGATCACAATACAGACTGTCTGGTACATAGCATCCAGTACACTATTCATACAGTAGAAGTTAATCTGGTAGATGGACTGGATTGAAAATAAATGGATGTTATGATTTACCTCAGACTATGCTTTTTCCTTTGACTTAACACTTACATATGCATGGGTATAAGTCCCAACTTGGATGTTTATTTCTTTTCATCGCTGACTATGATACCATGACTCACCATCCACTCCCGTCGCACCCGACCCACTTGCTCAGTCAGCGATTCCTTCCACCATATTCCCTCACGTTCCATGCCTGCCCTGAATTCCTTTACATATATAAACCCACTTCATCGCACCTATGCTCCTCAGTTTAGTCTTACCATTTCCTACCTTGTCCTCTTTGTCACTACTGGAATACATTGGTGTTCCCACTCCACGATACAGGCCCAAGGGTAGCCTCAATACCTTCTTAGTCTTCATCACCTTGAACGACCCTTAATTGGGGAGTTACCACCATTAATTCAGAAGTCCTTGTTGTCTGTCCTCAATTGTAGGCAGACTCCTTGTCCACTGTTAACTTGGAAGTACTTTGGCTGCTGTTAGCTTGGTAGCAACCCTTGTCGCTGAACCTCGCTAGTAGGTAGGCTCCTTGTAGACATCTTGCAATCATCAAGCTCCATCGCCACTTTGTTCACAGTTAAGACCACAGTCCCTGTCAAGATGCTAAACTCCTCCGGGGCTTCGTCCAACGGAGGTCCGAGGTGGATTGGTCAACTCCAGGGTGAAAGGATGCAGGAAGGGCCAGAGGTCCAACGGAGATGAGACGGAATGATGTGTGGAGGTGATGAAGGTGAAACAGGGCAGAGATGAGGGGTTATGGGGGTGAGGACTTGGCGCAGGACTCATGTGTCACACCCTTGCCTACTGTCGGGTCCTCATTTTGGAGATGGGGAGGATAAGTGGAGATGATAAGGAAGGGGGGAAACTTCGTTGGGATCGGACGGAGTTCAGAGGAGAGAGGACATCATGAGTGACTTCAATAAAGAGGTCAAGCAACATCAAGAGACATCAATATTCAAACTGAGGAGTACATGCGGAGGTCTCGGGTTTATATACAGAGGTATCGGATCGGAGTCTGGAATGGAGAATGGAGGAACCATGTGTAAAGGTACAATAATGATCAGAGATCATAGGGTACCTAGAGACGATGTACATAGGTTACACGAATGAAATGTAGCACAGGAGTAATCATAGGAATGGAGCATAGGTCAGAGGAATGGAGGGAACATAACAGGAAACAAGATCCAAACCAATTATAATTGGTCTGACAGAGAAAGGGGTTCTGGTATCAGATGTCCGATGGGTGATGGGACGGAGTCCTATCAGAGGAGACTGGAGATGAGGGGGTCGGGGTTGGAGGTGGCATAGGGGGTATTGGAGGGATGATCGGAGGTGTGGAGATTGGGGTTAGGATGGGATATGACAGTTCCAATGGTTCTACATCTGTCCCCTCCAAGGTCAGCCATAACAATGGATATAAAGAACTGGATACATATGAGGGGGGTGGACTGGAACTGGATTGGTCATGGATTGACACAGATGCTTGATGACTCAATGATGACATAGTGAAAGTCAAATAGATGTAGAATGACTGAATACAGACCTAAGGAGCAATGGCTCCTTATAATGCCACCCTCCTTGCTCATACCATTCATACAAGAATAAAATGTTTTCATTGCCTACTATTCTTGATGGCCCGGTTATCTCCAACATTGATGTCTGGGCTGCCACCATTATGGCATGGCTCCATGTCTACCATGCCACTTCAGGCATAGTGGGCCCTGCACTCATCTTTTCCTCTCTCCATGTTGTGGTAAGCATTTCACCTATCACACACCTAGTTGCCACTGGTGTGACTACCACCACTGTTGCTGTCTCAAAGGCAACTACCTCCACACCCATGTCTGCTGTAATGATAACCACAGCAAAGGCTGGTAAGCCTAAATTTTCCAAATCATTCCTTTCTGTGAAAAGTAAGGCCACCAAACCTGTTACAATCATCTAATCTATGATCTATGAATATCCCACATCGCACCTATGAACTACCATTACTCTAGAAACCGTACATGCAATGTGAAACAACTCAGAACCACTTAAGGCTCTAGGTCGCTCAATAGACAATTAGAGAGGAAAGGGGAGAATGAGTCGACGACTTTGATGCTGAGGAAACACCAAGAGGACAAGACTGTCCTTTGGTGGATTTTATTCAAGCCTTTATATACTACATGGATGTTTGTATCTATGGTGTACTAATCTAAGATGCTCATGATGTATGTGCATGTATTTAATATAGTAGAGATCAAATGGAAGCTTGGT
>JBBPTO010000229.1:0-39892 GCA_038094155.1 Pulveroboletus cf. aberrans | reverse complement strand
ACCTATCATATGAGTTCTGCACCAAGCTGGGGCACTTTACCTGCAACTGTGAAGATACCCAGGAGTTTCTCCAGATGGAAAGATGCATCCAACAGCAAGACAGCCAGCTGTACATGCTAGATGGGTTCCACATCCCTCATATCTCTGGATGCCTTATTCTCAAGGGTTGAATAGTGCATTAAGAGCAAGCAATCCACCATTCTAGCTTCTGCTATCAATGCTACTCGGGGTACTCAGGCCAGATCTAGTATGGACATACCACCACACATGGCTGCTAGTCTCTTTCCCATCACATATCCAGAAAAACCAATTAGCATGATTCTCAACATAGAGCCAGGTTCATTTTTATCTACCACCAACAGTTGTAATAGAGAAATGCATGATTTCATTGAAGCCACTGACCTGATGTTTCAAATCTACATTGCCCAATCAGCTTCCAGACTGACAAAGCTAAAGATAAAAAGGCCAAAAAGCAGGTCTGTTTCAATGGCATCATAGTTCTCCCTCAGAGCATGATAAAGAAACCTAACCTAAGAGCCACCGCCATGTTGGAAGAAATCAAGACCCCTAAAACCCAACAAAACTGTCAGTCAACCCCATCTACTCCAATCAGAAGCACCTCATCCACATCTAATCTACCATGGTCCAACCTGGCATCAGTTCCTGCATCCAATGTGCTCCCTTTTCAAAGCTTCAATGCTAACCAGCCTTCTTCTTTCCTGTCCTTTTTCTTTCCAGCTCAATACAGGTACTCATTCTCACTCAAAGACAAAACTGTGCCCAAGCAAGTCCTTGATCAAGTCCTCAAAACATCTATCTCTGTACCTGTGAAAGACCTGATCACAGTCACACCAGATTTCTCCCAGTATTTCAAAAATGCCATTACCAGTAAGTGGATCTCAACCACCACCACCAACATCATCCATGTCAATGAGTTAGCCAGGCAAAACCCTGGGTGGGTCAACAAGAAATATGGTGAATGTGTCATTTGAAATAAAGATGGCCTTGTAGTTGCTCACCACAATCTCCCTCTTCATGCCCTGGAAGCCAAAGTTGTAGATACCAAGCAAACATTAAAATGCATTTTAGATTTTGGATCTGAATTTGTTGTGATGCCCAAGAGGATCTGGAAGCAACTTGGGCTTTTCATCCAATCTAACCATATTATGGCAATGACATCTGCCAATATGCACACCAACACTAACCATCAAAGCATTGGGTTCTCAATGAATCAGGTTTGACCTGAGGAGAGTCAGTTACTTACCCACCTGCTTTCCTTTATGGTTCTGTGTCTTCTTTCATCTTTGCTTCAGCCAACCTGTTTTCTCACCTGTATCATCCACTTTTGATTATCTAACCTGGATACACAAGCCCTAATGGGGTGCCCAGAGACATTCCAGACCATTTCTCCACTGCTTCTTCATTTTATGATTACACATCTTCTATCGACTCTACCCTCTTACTGGACTTCTTGATTATTCTACAAACTCTTTATTCATATGACACCACACTTCATACTTTTGCTTAAAAACTGGCTCAAAAAAGATTTATTCACCACCCACTCCAATGACAGGGTAGTTTTGAGTTCTCTGACACCTGCCTCCAGACCTGCTTTTCTAATCACCTACCTTACCATTTCATCCTCCCAATTTCATTGCCGGACAATGTTTCACCCAAGAACATGCTGACAAGCTAGATATTGACCCTGTTAAATGGCTCCTCTTCAATGAACTCAAGCTTATCCATTAGTTGGTCTGCATTCATGGAAAGGCCTTTGCTGGGATGCTGATTGAGCACAGCTGCCTTGATAAATGATGTTTCCCACCAGTCAAGATTTCTATGATTCTGCACACCCCATGGATCTTGCATAACATTCTGATTCTGCCTGCCATGCAACAAGAGGCCATTCAGATCATCAAGGACCAGATTTCAACTGGTATATACAAACCATCTATGGCCACCTGCCAGTTTCATCAGTTCTGCTTCTCAAGCAAGACAGGAAGAGTCTTTGACTTGTCCACAACTTGCAGCGTCTCAATGCGGTCACAATCTAGAACATATGAGTCTCTCCATTCATTGAGCACCTGGAAGAGTCATTCACTGTGCATGCAGTTTATGCCAAAATGGATTTGTTCGCCAGGTATGATCAGCAATCACTACATGATGAGTCCTGGGACATGACCACCCTTCTTACTCCTCTTGGACTGCACCAACTGACCACTCTCCTGATGGGGTATACTAATTCTGCACAGGTCTGCCAGGCAGGCATGGTGTTTATCATTTAAGATAAATTTCACACTACACCATGCCCTTCATCGACAATCTGCTGGCCAAGTCCTCAAAAAACCGGTATCAGAACACAGATGACTCATATAAGACCATTGCAGAGAATCTGAAAATCTGACATTTCAGATGGGAGCATCTCATTATCATTAATTGAACATGAACCTGTCTAGAGGTCATTGGTGCAACTGTGTCAGCCAAGAAGTTCATCCTTACAGCTCCAGATGCAACCATAGTTTGACACAAGTGTACATTTCAAGGTTGGATCCCACATGAAGCAAAGGTCCAGAAGATCCAGAACTGGCCTGAGTATGTGATCATCTCATAAGTGAGAGGGTTCTATGATACATGTGGCATCCTTCATATTTTCATCCACAATTACACAGCCATTTCTCAGAGTTGACCTCAAAGGGCATTTCATTTGTTTGGGGTGAGCCTCAGAAGGAGGCATTCCTTTGTCTGAAGAATAAGACATTAAAGTCCCCAGCACTCTGTCCCTTACAAATCTGGGCAGGAGGTCATTCCAGCCATGGATACATCCTGAACCATGGTCAGGTTCATCCTATTCCAAGTTGAAGAGGACAGGAGATGGTATCTGAATTGCTTCAGATCATGCATGCTCAATGAGACAAAAAGTTGGTACTTGCAGGTGAAGTTGAAGCTCTACAGACTGTTTGGGACTCTTTATGCCATCCATGTTTTTGTCTTTGGTGTTGCTAATTTCACAGTTGAAATGGATGCCAAGTATGTTAATGAAAAAATCAACAACCCAGGTTTGCAACTGGACACTGCCATTAACTGCTGGATTGCAAACATCCTCAACTTCACCTTGAACTTTGTTCATGTGCCTGCTGACAAGCATATCAGGGAGAATGGTTCTTCCTGCCAGCCACCCCTCAAAGCTGATCCTCCTGAGGACAATGACCATGAGGATTGGCTGGATAATATTATTTATTTCTTTGCTGTTACCCTGCTGAATGAACAGTCCTCCCCACAGTTTATCTACCTGTCCCCTTACCATTATCATGGGGTCCCTCTTGACCAGCCATCCTTACCTGTGTACTGGTGCTGCCAGATGGACTACAATAGACTGTATATTGCAAAACCAGATGTTCATCTGATTTTCATTATTGTGCATTCACTGACACTGTTGTGCAGTCAGGTCTTCAACCTGATGAAGAATCTGACCTTCCATTTCCCTGATCTGCCAGAGACAAGGCAAGGGACATCAGACTCAATCTCATCCACACATTTCTAGATTCCAAAACCTGTTCACCCAACCTATCCTACAAGAAATTTTATTCCTTCATACAATTCACCTCTTATTTCTTTCTTGTCAATGGTATTCTCTGGAACCAGGAACTGCATAGCTGTCACCAGGTGGTGGTCTTAGATTATCAGTGTTATGAACTGATCAAGGAGGCCTACAATGACCTCTGGCACAAGGGAGTCTACACCATCTGGACCCATCTTCTCCTCTGCTTCCAGTGGCCCATGCTTGCTAAAGACATCAAGTTGTACATCTGTACCTGTCACCAATGCCAGACCTGCAGACCACTCACTTCCACATTCCATCCATTGTTCCCCTCATTTTGAATTTGTTTCATAAGGTCCCCATTGATACATTGGTAATGCCCAGAGCCAGCAGTCACTGCTATATCATGCAAGCCCGCTGCTTCATGATGTCATGGCTAGAGTGGTGCATGCTCCAGTCACAGAATACCTTCACCCTCACTTCCTTCATTTATGAGAACATCCTCTGCTGGTGGGATCCCATTTCTGAGCTTGTGACTGACAATGGCTTTGCCTTCATCCAGGCTTGTGACCTTCTCACAGATTAGTATCAGATTCAGCACATCTGAATCTCTGCTTACAACTTTCAAGAAAATGGGATTGTGATGTCTGGGATGCCATCATGAAAAGCTCCCTGAAAGATGAGTCATGCTGGTACCAATCACACTGTTTTCTGGGTAGAGCAGGTAACTATACAGAAATTAACTGGTCTGTATCTGTATTTCATGGCACACAGTGTGGAGCCACTGTTCTCATTTGATTTTTCTGAAGCAAATTTTCTGCTTCTTTCTCCTACTCCTGATTCTTTTTTTACTGAGTCAGTGATAGCATGGCAAGCCTCCCAGTTTCAGAAACACAAAGATGATCTCAATGCAATCTGAAAACAGGTTGCAAGAGCACCGTTTGTATTCTTCAAACACTTCAAAGCTGCAATAAAAACCTGGATGATGGACATCAACTTGCAACCCAGGAGCTTGATTCTGATTTGAAACTGGAGGGTGGAGGAGGATCTGAAACAGAAGACAAAGCCAAAATACAGTGGTCAGGAAACTATGACAACAAAGGAGAGGATGGGATGAGACTTGTTACATGACTGAAAGTATTGAGGAAATTGGATCCAGTTAACTCCCACCTGCTCTTCAAAACTCAATGTATAAAAAGAAGGACACCCAGAACTCACCTGTCACAGTTCCTACAAACATCAGATAGTCAGATATTGGGGACAGGACAGACAGCACTCAGATTTTGAGAGAATGCTTTAGAAATAAATTGGCTTTGAAAAGAACTTGAAAACTGGAATAAAGAAGGGATTGCACTGTAGAAGCATATGGTCTCCTCCATTCATGGAGGACTTGACTTCTGACTGTCCTCAGTCAGCATTGCGATGCTGATCTAAGACAAAGTTGCAGCTCAATGTCAGTTGTCCACACTACTGAATGTAGTGATCAATTGCCCACTAAGGACAATGGCTCAGCAATGCCTGAACTTGCATCACATTATCAAAACCTTTTCCCTCAGGCTTTCTTCCTCCCATCTACACCATCCTTGCCACTACTCTTCCACTCTTCCACCGCTCATCATTATGTATGACCTCTTCCAATTTCTCAAGGCTCTAAATGACACAGCCCTTACAACTGACTTCCTCAAGACAGATATGATGAAACATGTCAATGCTGCATAGAAGAAACTCATAGCCACAGTGGCATGTTAACCAGATGATGGAAACAATTCGCAGAAGAAATGGAAGATGTGGTGTGGAAAACAAGGGGTGTGTATCATCCCTTCCCTGCTTCTCATCTGATCTGATGTTCAGCAGTCATCACTACAAATGGCCCTTTGTGAGGCCAATACAGTGGGGCCATTCCTGCATGCCTCTGCCCTGACCTGCTCCAGGCCATTGGGGTTACACAGGAAATCACTGATTGGTGGAAGGCAGGGGCATGTGCAGTACAGCAAGTTATGGTTGCAGATCTGGTTTAAATGGAGGTCAATGAGAACACAGTGAAATTGGCAGAAGCACTCTCTCCAGCACATGATGTACCCACTCAGGGCTCATCTGCAGCTCTGACTACAACAATCAACAAATCACCTAAAAGCAGAAATTTTGACAGGGTAATGACTGATACTCAACTCTTATAGTGGTCATGCAGACAGATGGAGGAAGAGGATGAAATTGCCAAGGCGGTGGCCATGAAGGTCAAGATGAAGTAACAGTACTCAGATCCCTGCCAACTCTGCAGGAACAAACAGATCACCTGTATTGTGAAGTGAAAAGGGGTTACATACAGGACATGCTGTGAGTATGGACAGAAGATGAAAGCACAGCTGGCAGCAGAAGTCAAGGAAGAGAAAAAGGGGGTTATGCCCACCCAAAGTGAGGCTTACTAGCATTGGTAGTGCCTTCACTAATTAACTATGTAGCATGAAAGGTCCATCCCCATCCAGCTGAAGAGGATGTGATGGAGGTCTCAGACAATATGTTGAACTGGGCTCTGATGAAGGGCAAGAAGAAGGTGAGGGCAGAAGAGCCCTTGTTGAGGACATGAATGGTTTCATGCTGGTGCCTACAAGAATTGATGTTCCAGTTCATCAAACTGGAGGCTCAAATCTTGTCACTCAAATCAGAGATGGTGGTGGAGAAGGCATGCCACCTCTATGCAGAAATAGAGGCCACAGATATCTGAAACAGGATTGTGGCAGCCCAGGCTGTGGTGGGGGCATAGCTAAAGCAGTAGATAGCATATGTTATAGTTATTCATTTCGTGCTCCTCTTTTCTCATATACTTGTACTTGTTATGTCCTTTGTGCAATTCTGAGTGTGTGTCTGTGTCTGATGTGCAATCCAGGCAGTTTTTGTGGTATCTGGTCAGGTGGAATTTGGTGTCTGTGTGATAAGACACATAGTAAGATTTATGTACTTGCAAGAAAGAAAAAGGGTTCTGCAGTGCAGCAAAAGCAAGGTCTGTGGGAAACTGTTATGTCCGACCTATATGAGGGCAGGCACAGGACCTTTGAAAGCTTTGGACTGAACCATGAACAACATATCAACAGCACTTGACTATAACAAGGTGTCAGCAAGAGAGCCTCCCCACTAATGGGATTGGCAACAAGAGATATCACTGAGTTAACAGTGGACAAGGGGTCTGCCTACTATAAAGGACAGATGATGAGGACTTCCCTGGTTTACAACAGTTTCAAGACAAGAAGATATCAAGGCTACCCTTAGGCCTGTATCATAGAGTGGAAACACCAATGTATTTCAGAGGTGGTGGTACAAGGGAGAGAACAGTAAGACTAGACTGGGGATTACATGAGCAACAACATGAGTTTATATAGATAAAAGAGTTTAGGGCAGGCATAGAATGTGATGGAAAGTGATGGAAGGAATCACTGACTAAGCAAGTGGTAATCATGGAAAGTGGAGAGATGGAATATATGTCAGTGATGAAAAGAGATGAATGTCCAATGAGAGACTAGTACCCATGCCTGATGATGAAGATAAAGGAAAAGTGTAGCATCAGTAGCAAATCATAACAGAAATTTGACTTTGTGCACAAGTCCGAAATGAAAGAAATGAAGGAAAATGTTACAGAATGTTCAGAAAACTTGCCATCTTTGTTTTTTGACCACTTTCTATCTCATCTCATCTTGGAGAATGAATGTCATGTTGGCCTGGTAGACCTGTGTGAAATTAGTGTAACCCATAGAAAGGGTCATAGTTGATGTAGTACAAGAGGAGTAAGGAATGTAGTAATGTTCTGGAACTGGACATGCAGAGGCTGTTGGTTATATCCAGTAAATAAGTCCATCATTGCATACACTGTGTGTCTGGCAAATGATTTCACCAACTGTTTGATGAAGGGGGGGGATGGATGTGGCCCAGATAGTGACTACATTGAGGAGTTGGAGGTTGTGAATAAGATAGCAACTTTTCTTGTTCCATTTGACAACACAGAACCATAAGGAATGGTAGGCAGTGGTGGATAGCTTGTAGACTCCGGATGTGATCTGGTCTTTAATAATTTGGATCACTTCCTGTTGTATTGCCAGTGAAATGGGGATGTTGTGAAAAATACAGGGAGTATTCAGAACAGTTGAGGTCTTGACTGGAGGAGAGTACCACTCATCAAGTCAACCCTCCTTGGTCAGTATTTAAGCAAAGGCCTTCCCATGGACATGAACTAGCCAACAAACAAGCTTCAACTCCTCAGGAAGGAGGCACTTGGTGCAGTTGAGATCTAACTTGTCAGCACACTCCTGCATAAAACATTGTCCAGGAATGAAATTAGGAGGATAGAATGGTAAAGTAGGCAGTCCAATAAGTGGATTCAGTGGCAGGTTTCAGAGAACCCTAAACTCCTCAGTCATGGGAGTGGGTACTGAGCAAACCTTTTTCACCACTGATTTACATGAAAATAGTAGTGAAATCATTGGATGGTAGAACAGGTTAAAGAAACTTAATTGTAAATAGATGAGGGAGATGAAGAATACTCCAGATACTCTTGGAAACTTTATCAGGGTTCAGATACACAGGGTACATTAGGAGCCTCTGGGAGAAACTCGAAAGTGTGATGTCTGGTGTGAAAGAAGTAGATGCAAAGGATGAAAATTTTTGCAGGGCAGATGAGAAGCTGGAAGGAAGGTGGGGTGTGTATGAGTCACTGGTGATCACTCTCTGGATGAGACCTGGTTCATCAAGGCTCAGTGAAAATTCCACTCAAGTACACTCTGGTGGTTGGTACAGGAGAGGCCTTTGTGACATCAAGAGTATCCTTCTGACCACAGCTTTGTCAGGAGTCAACACTACTTCCTGGAATTGGGGTCTTGAAATGTGATGTTCTGTCCACTGTTGGAAAAATCATCAGTGGTTGCACTCATGAGGCAGTGGAATGGGCATCTGAGCAATAGGTCAAAGTTGGCTCAGGCAACAACTTGAACTTGCAAATTGATCTCTCTGAGACTGAAGCTGAGTTGAAGATTCTCAAGAACACTAAGCATGGAGTCAGTATTGGTGTTGGCAGAGGTCATGGTCATTACATGGTCAGAACAGATGGGAAGTTCAAGTTGCTCCCAGATATGCTTAGGCATAGTGATGACTTTGGATCTGGAATCTAAGATGCAGATTCGTGTTTTATTGGTTCCTACTCCCTTAGCTTCCATGGATTGAAGTGAAAGGTTATGATGGGCCACAATGGTTCCATCCTCTGATATGTGGAGTCATTTCCTGTATTCCTGTTCTGCTTGTTCAGGGTTGCAACCAGTGAGTTCATTGATGTAAATGGTGTTGAAGGCAGAAGTCTGGCACAACTGCAAACAAGTATTTCACAGGTACAGAGATGTTGGTCTTGAGCACCTGGTCTAGAACTTGCTCAGGGGCAGAGTCATCTTCAAGGGAAAAGGTGTATCTGTATAGCAGGGAAAGATGGAGATGTGTAGAAAGAAGGCTGTTATAAGGAGAGTCCTTGAGGTGAAGGGTACCTTGTTTCAGAGCTTTGCCAGCCTTGGAATTGGATAGACCCAGTACAGATTGAGGAGCAATGGTGGGAGTTGAAAGGCTTCTAGACTGCTCTATCTTGGGAGTTTCTATCTCCTCAGACACACCCATAGCCCTTGGGTTGGGCTTTTTCAACACAATTTGGGGAGGAATAGTAATGCTGTGGAAAAAGACATGCTTTTCCAACTTCCTGTCCTTCACTCTATCAGCTTGGAAGGTAGCCCATGCCTGGGCAATGTACAGCTGAAACTCTGTGTCAGCAACTTTCACAAAATCATTTACTTCCTTGTCATGGGTGTCTATTGTAGACAAAAATGTGGAAGGCTCTATGTCAAGAATAGCATTAATGGGTTCCTCAGAGTATGCTACTAAATAAATACCAGTGGTGGGATGTCTATCTGGGAGTTTATTGAGTGGTGGAGGTGGAGGTGATGGTGGGAGTTGTGTTAAAGGCCCATTTGACCTCCAGGTGCTTGACACACCCCTTGATATCTATACATGGGAACTCTTAGGATCTGGGGACTGTTTGACATATACAGACAGCTGTTTTGTCCTTAGGTGCACCTCCTGACTTGAAGGAACTCCAGGGCCTTCTCACAGTTTTGGATGAAGTGCCCCAATCCTGTGCAAAACACCCAAGATGAGTTGCAGAGTCTGTTGGCATTAGTGGCAGCAGTGGAGGTGTACTTGGCGTTGACGTCTGCCCTAGCAGATGTGGGTGTGTAGGCTCAGGGACCCAAAGGCCCTGGTTGATTGGGTACATAAACAATGGGAGTGAGTGCCAGGTTGATGAATTCAAGGATGACAGAGCAGAGTGTAGTTTCTGTCAATAGAAACTTGGCTGTGCTGAGCATGTCAGTCATTAGATATGGGTCATCAGGGTGGAGATCTGGCTTGGTGATGGCAAGCCAGGTTCAGAGTTTCACCTTGACATCTGAGGAAACCCATAAATAGAGCATCCTGGTCAGCATCAGACAACTTGCACTTTGTGACAAGGTGAGTAGTGATCTTGCTAAACTTCTACCTGTATTCACCAAGTTCTTATTTGTTTCACATTACTTTGAACTGAAACTCCTGTATGAAGTACCACAGGTCAGCACAACATTAGCAGAACTCAGCTTTACATCCTGGATACAATTCTTTCACAGCATCAACAAATATTTGCCAATCTTTGTCTTGAGCAGCATCTAAAGTCATCCAGAGTTTGCCCTCATTGAGATCTGCATATCAGATTGCATACTTGATCTTGTTAATAGCAGTAAGGCTAGCAGCATTTTCTAAAATTTCAACATTCTCAAGGAAGCATGGAAGGTGCATGGGTGGTCTATTGAACTTTGGAGCATTTTGGGTTTCCCTAAGAGGCATTTGTATTGGGTTGGCCATTGAAGGTCAGGGATTAATCAGGGGGTTTGGAATATGTACAGAAAGTGGAAGTAGATTGCTATGCAGAAATGTGGATGGCCCAGGGATAGAAGGATATTGCTTAGAAGTGCAAGAAAGAATAGCCGCAGAAAAGGATGAAGACAAGGAAGAGAAGAAAGAGGTAGTGGATGCAGTCAAGGACAATAACATGGATACAGGGATAGGATCAGCAGAAGGACTAGCTGGATTTGTTAATGAAATGGTGGAGAGTTCTGTGATAGATGTTTCTAGGAATATAATAGATTTGATGTGGTGGAGTGAGATTCAGGACATAAGGATGGTAAGTCTGGAAATGCCAAAGGGATTGGTGGAGAGAGGAAAGATGAGATATAAGATGTTGCTTGTTGTTCAGAATCAATGCAGAAAATTTTCCAGGAAATGGCAGAGAGTCATAACAGTTAGATACTAAGCTATGCTCTTGGAAACTGTGAGGCAAGGTTTTGGAGGCAGGCAAGAGATCTACCTTATTTGAAAGATCACAAATGACACCTGGTATGTTTTTAAATGGGCTTCAGTTTCTGGGGATGGAAACAGTATCACTATTTCTAGGATCAGGAGCTGCAGCAGTGCAATGGGGCACACAGTGTAATCTGATGAAAGACTAATTGAGAGAAATGAAAGATTCTGATTGGTTAAAAAGGTGACAACTGATATGTCATTCAATCATTTTGATGTTCCTGTTTTGTATGTTATGGGAGTGAAAAATGATTCCTTGAAGAGTTTGAAATTGTGAAAGCGAAAATGCAAAATTTCAAGCTCTTCTCATCAGGGGTTGGGCCTCAGGCTCCTCCTCAATAACTCTTTTGAATCTCTCATGGTGGGATCCAGTTGTGAAGATGCTAGAAAGCCTGGAGTCGATTTCCTGAGCAGTTGGTGTCAGGCACAAGTAGAAAACTTGACTCAAAGGGATTCAAGAGTCTAGAACAATATTCAAGAGGAAAAGAAAAGAGGTCCACTGAACTGTCGAGCTGTAAAATTGGAGTCCGGACTTTCCCATTATGGTAGGGCTAAAGTCTGAATATAGGAATGTTTGATTCTTATAGAACCTGACTTGAATGGCAGCAGGAATGAGAGGAGATGCATTGAGGCTTTAGAATGTGATTGAGAGTGATAGGATTTGATGTCGACCAAAGTCTGAATTACAACAATTATAGCCTGGGAATACCTGAGAATTTGTACATATTAGAGAGTGTAGGTAAAGCTAGGTACATTGGTTGGAAAACTATGACAATGAAGGAAAGAATTGAATGAGACTTGTTACATGACTGAAGTTATCAAGGGAATTGGATCTGGTGGACTCCTGCCCACTCTCTGAGACTCTATGTATAAAAAGAAGGAAACTCAGAACTCTCCTAACAGAGATTCTATGAACACCAGACAATTGAACAATGGAGACAGGACAGATGGCACTCAGATCTTGAGAGAATGCTTCAGGAATGACTTCATCAGCTTTGGGAAGAACTCAGGAATCAGGAAAAAGAAGGAATTGCCTCATAGAAGCATACAGTCTTCTACAATGTTCATTTCATTTCATTAATAACATGCATACCATTACTCATTGTCTGACTCATCATATTCCATGTGATTCCATTTGATTCATCAGTAATTCCTTTGTTACCTGCCCTGAACTACTGATGTGGCTATATATACCTCACTTGTTCCTTTGTATACTTCCAAGCTAGACCTCCCTTTTGTGTACCTCAATACACTTGGGTCTTTGCTCCACTCTTAGTCCTCTGAAATTCCCTGAGACTTCATAGTGTGCCTGAGGCTATGCTGTTCAGTGAATTTCATGCACCTCTGTGACATCAGATCACAGAGTCCTCAGTTTTCTTCAACATTAGATCATTGAGATAGAACAAGGAGAATACCTTGTTTACCTCAAATGCTTGAATCTTGTTCTCATGGAATGGCTAGCCTTGTTTCCCTCAAACTCTTATCCTAAACATGCCATAGAGGCTATGCCTGTCCTTCATCTGAGGCAAGCATAACAAAAGGTCTAGCTTTCCTCAAATGGTTATCATCAGATAAGCCACCATTTCTCTCAGACCCACATTGACACTCATTGGCAGTTATGCACCAATGATCCCTGAGATTTTGAGTCACCCCCACACAATCAGACCCCCTCTGAAGAAAATGACCTATACCTACCCAAAAAAAAGGATAAGAAATTCACTCTCAACCCAGCCCACTGTCTCTGCCATTCTGCATATATTCACTGGATGCTAACTCCTCCATCACCAACACCTGTATTCCAGTCTGGTAGAATATTCTTTCTTTATTCAAATTGACTCAACACTCAGATTCCCTTTGAAGAAATGTCTTATTCTAAGCCCATGGAGCTAAAGCTCAACACACTGACACCCTTTCATGGCAACACCACCAATGCCACAGAATGGCTGAAGTCTGTGCATACCTTCTAGTTAACTCTGAAATGTACAAAAATGATGGCAGAAAAGTCACCTTCACTCTCTCATACATGACACTAGGGTCTGCTCAAGTCTGGGCCAAGACCTTTAGAAGAAAGGCTGTAATCAACAAAATTTTCAGCAAATGGTCTGACTTTATTGATAAGTTCAAGAAATCTTTCATCAGAGAGGACAAAGTGGCTGATGCACTTGGATGGTTGTCATCTGCCTGCATGACCGAGAAGAAAGGATGGTGAATACCCTCCATTGTTGACTTCAATGCTAGGTTTCAGGTTTATACCTCAATACTTTCAGCTACTGATGCCATTCTTATCTTGGTTTACTAGTTGGCCAATGCACCACCCCTCAGTACTTAATCCTCTCTATGGAAGACATTCTAGAAGCCATCAAAGAATGATACAAATTAACAATCTCCTTTCAGAAAATAAGAGACAGCCACCCTTGTCACCAAAGCATAAAGAGGAAAAAACAACCCTGCCTATACCTATGCCACTCACTCATTATTGAAATCACCCAAAGATCCCAATTTTATGGATGTTGACACTGTCTCCACTCACCCCCAGAAGCTCACCCCCAGAAAAGGGGAGTGCCACTAAAAGGAAGGCCTCTGCTTCTGCTGGAGAAAACCCAGATGCTCTGCTAAATAATGCTCTGACCCTTCAAAACCCTCCATCAAGAAGAAGATGAAGAAGGACTCCAAGGATTTTTCCACATTGAAAGAATGTGAGGATAAAGAAATTGAAGAAGTGGTAGAGAGAATGACCACTTTCTACTTCAATGATTTTTACAATGGAGGCCATCCTTGATGTCTGCCACCTTCTACCCCATGTGTGCTTCTGTGCCTATATCTTGTGTGATGAAATCTATGCAGGTACCCATTGAGCTCATTGTGCCTTAATACATGCTAAAAACAATTGAATCATACCCCTTGACTGATAGTGGTATGGATATCATTTATATTGATTGGGGCTTCATTTGAAAGAACAAGCTTCAAACAACCCAAATTGAGAAGCCATTCCAACACTGCAACATTGAGGGAATCACCAAGAAGGTACTCTTCTATGTAATGGACTGTTGACAACAGAATGTTATCATCAGATCACCCTGGCTCAAAGTGGTCAACCCCCTCATCAACTGGTCCAGACAGACCTGTAAGATCTCTGAAACACTTGACAAGTCAAAAGACTTGTACCACTCCCATATCACTGATCTGAAGGGACACAATCCCCACTACTCTACTGCAGCACCCAAGGAAAGCATGGTTCATCAAGTCCATGATAAAAGGCTCTTTGATTTTCTCCAGAAGGATGAGAAATTCAAACTCATCACCATTGCAAAGAACTTTTCTGACATTCAATGTATAGCCCACTTTGAATTCTACTTTACCCCCCTCAGAACCACAATTCATGCAAAATTTATGAACAAGGTCACCACTGCCACAGAACGTGTGGCGGCAGCTGAGAAAGCCAGGCCCAAGACCACACTTCCCCCTGAATACACTGAGTCCTCAGAAGTTTTAATAAATGAAGCTTCTAACCATGTTTCCCCATCATGCCCCTATGATCCCATGATTCATCTTGATGATTGTTACAAACATGTAATTTATGGTATATGAACATCCCACATCGCTCCCATGCATTACAATTAATCTAGAAACTCTACATGCAAAGCTAGACTCTATGACATTGGAGATAGCACCAACTCTATGCATGATCCCACAACCCTACCCATGCATGAAGTATGACATTATATGCATTCTAGAGTGCTCTAGACCACTATATGCACCACCCATTACCCTTACCCTTAAATCTATTCATATATGATCTTCCATTCTTCCACAGCCTTGCACATCAAGCATATACATCTCAGATTAGTGTGCAATATGTACAAACCCCATGTAGTATATAAAGGACATGAATTAAGTCATCAAAGGACAATCTTGTCCTCTTGGCGATTTCTCAGCATCAAAGATGTCAACTCATTCATCTCTTTCCCCTTTCCTTGGCCATTTAGCAACCTAGAGCCTTCACTGGTTCTGAGTTGTTTCAGATTTCTTCATTTTCAAAGTTGGAAATGTCTACCTGCTATCCCTGGATGAAAAGAAAGCCACTAAGGGCTTCATCCAGGAGAATCTAGATTGAAGAAAGATCTGCCCCTTGAACTTCCCCCAAGCTTCCCCCTTCTTCTTCATGAAAAAGAAGGACAGAATGCTTCACCCTTGCCAAGACTACTGCTATCTGAACAAGCACACAGTTTGGGATGCATACGTACCCTCTTCCCTTGATCTCTGACCTTGTCAATAGACTCAAAGATATCAAAATCTTTACAAAATTCAATGTTCATTGGTAATACAACAATGTCAGAATCAAAGATGGTGATGAATGAAAGGCCATCTTTATTACCTGCAAAGGCATGTTTTAACCCCTCATTATGTTCTTCAGGCTGACAAACTCCCCTGCCACATTTCAACAATTCATGAATAATTTATCCAGGGACATGATCACTGAATGATGGCTCATTATCTACATGTATGACCTCCTTATCTTCTTCCATAACCCAGAACTCCCTGAATAAAGAACAAAGTATGTCTTCCAAAGAATGAAGGAACTTGAGCTTTACTTGAAACTCATAAAATGCACACTTATGGCTACCAAGGTAGAGTACCTCAGGATGATTGTTAAACCCAGACAGATCACCATGGATCCTATTGAGCTCAACAGGATTGCTTCCTGGCCAACCCCCACAAAAGTCAAAGATGTCCAGTCTTTTCTCAGATTTGCCAACCTCTAGATGCAATTCATCTCAAATTACTTTTTAGTTGCATGCCCCCTGATAGACTTAAGAAGGAAGAACCTTGCATGGAGTTAGCCTTCCAGATGCCAGAAGTCCTTCAATGAACTGAAGACACTATTCCTCTTAAATACAGTTCTTTACCTCCCCAACACCTCCCAACCCATTGCAGATGCATCAAAGTTCACCATGGGAGCCATTCTCCTCCAGACCAATGCCAATGGGGACTGGCACCCCTGCTCCTACCTCTTGCAGTTGTTCTTTCCTGCTGAAAGGAACTACTACATTTACAATCATCAACTCCTCATGATTATCCATGCCCTGAAAGCCTGAAGACACTAGATCTCAGGCTCTCCCTTCCCAGTCCAAGCCTTCACAGGTCACAAGAATCTCATATAGAGGTTTCTGAAGCAGATGACACACTGCAAAATTTCCTAGACCAGTTTGTGAAGCAAATTTTCTAGAAGATAGATCAAGAGAGAAGAGGAAAATAATATTATTTTTCTGAGAGAAAGAGATAGATTTCATAGTGGGAATGGAAAATAAACATGAAGTGATGGGGTTTATATATGGTATCAGCAACTCAATTACATAAGAACAACATAACATGACATTTACATCATGTATGTAATAATGTTACAGCATGCTAGGGTTCAATATATATAATCAAAAGGGAAAGTCAAAAAACTGTCCAGATACATCATGCTTTTGAAATAACTGCCACTTGATCAATTCTTAATCAAATCTCTTCATTCTTGCACCAATAGAAAGCCATTAGTACATAATATATTTCAAATACTTAGGCCATGTGGCTAGAATTAATTGTTAGTGAGTTATATTTCATTTAATGCTAAAGACACAAACATTCAGACAGTTTTTTGAGCCACCATATATTAAAAGCATAGACATAAGAGTGTAGAAATACCATAGTTAGAAAGTATAGTAAAAGGACATTGAACAATTTATTGATAGTATATCAAAATGCATGCAAAATAATAGTAAAAGTAAAGCAAAATGGTTATGAAGAGTATATCAACAAGGATATGAAAATTATAGTCAGAAAGTGTAGTAAAAACATTTTAAAAGATCTATCAATAGTGTATTAAAAAGACATACAAAATCATATCAAAACTGTAATTGTAAAGATATGTCAGGAAGTGTATTAAAAGTGTATTAAGAACATATAACAGTATAGTAAAACTGAGATTAAAAGATATAGTAAAAATGTATCAAAAAAAGTGTACAAGAGCATAGCATAGGAATAGTTACATACTATAGAAAAAGACTATCAAAAGTGTAGTCAGAAACTTAGCAAAATTGACATTATACTGAGTTTGATTTCTTCTCAAACATATATAAGCCCTCCACTTCCCAGCATTTTTCTCACACACTCTTTTTGCTCAATCACTATCATTCCACATTACTTTTACTTTATTACTTTATTTATGTTTTAATGGTGTGTGATTATCAATTATATATAGAATTTGATTAATAATTGTTTGTTTCGCTTTTTTAACATTATGTAATCTATGTTGACTTCAAAATGTATTTTGAATAAGCTATCCAGTCTATTAGTGTTCTAGTTGGTGATATTTGTGCAGACCTTTACCTTGCTGAAATAATTGGAGTAACTGTATATTCTTTTGAGGCTGGTCCAGACTAGGCAGTGGCACTCCTAGCTTGCTGATGGGTGATGTGATGGAAAGACAGAGGGGTGAAGTTTTTTTGTATCTATCTAGGGCAGCTTTTGAATGTTTTAAGTTCCACTCTGGAATCCAGAACTCCTTTTCAGCTGAATATCATTTCCATTGGGTCAGAAACATGCAGGAGGACAGTACACCATGGTAATGTAAAAATGTCTTGATTTAATCCTCTTCCTCACTGTCTACAGGGTCTGATGGAGTTTTTGAGAATTTACTCTGTGAATGGTATTTTCTTTGTACAGGAATAGAAGGAAAGCATGAAACATGGGGTGGATCTTTCATGCCTGTGGAAGATGGAGTTGATACATGATTGGAAACAGTACCTCTGTTATCATAAAGGATCCTTCCCATTTTGTGTTGAACTTTGAGTTCATGATAGTGCAATGAATGTTCTTGGCTTCAAGTCAAACCTTATCTTCCTTGAAGAATGGGGTAAAGAATATTTGTTTTGCAATGCCAGGACATGAAATGCAAGTTCATGAGCACCAAGGGCCTTGTTTTTCATTGCAGAGAGGAATTTCAGGCAAAGGCCTATGGCAGGGAGGCTCAAGATGGAAAGGATCATAGATAGGCCACAGAATTCATAGCCCATCATGACATAAAATGGTGACTTGCTGGTGACAGAGTAGGGATGGTGATTGTGTGCAAATTCAGCAAGAGTAATCTGGTCTGCCCAGAAATCAGGGTTTGTGCCATAGAAGATTCAGAGATACATCTTAACTTCCTGGTTGACACATGTGGTCTTGCCATTCAACTGGGGGTGGTAATCAGTAGATAGAGAGATCAGAGTTCAAGAGACAACCTAGCCCTTTGGCAAAGGAGAAGGCAAACTGGGGGCCTCTGTTGAAGATGACCCTGTCATAGAGGCCAAAATGAGGGAAAAAGTGGAAAAAGAGGGTTGCTACACCCTTGGCAGTGATGGATTTCTTGGTGGGGCAAAGAATTATCCTTTTAGTAAGCCCATGGTTGATCAAAACCAACAGGAAATTGAAGCCAGAGGAAGGGAGGAGGTCTGTAATGAGATCACATGAGATCTGTTGGCTGAGTGGAGATATGGTGGAGTGGGTGTTTGCCATGTTTTGTTGGCAAGTAGCATGGCATTTAATGTATGTCTGGATGAATTAAGCCAGTCCAGGACATCAGAACTTGATAAAGACAAGTTGTCAGGTTTTCAGATAGCCAAGGTGTCTAGCAGTGTCATGATCGTGGCATCTCATGAAAATCTCATGTTAATGGTTATTAGAGAGTGGAACATAGATACATCCATTGTAGGACAGGACTGTCAGTGTGCAACCAATGGGAAAGGTGTGAGCAGAAGGTAGGGAAACTGCTCCTTGTACAGCTTGAAGAGCTTGGAGGACAATGGGGTTAGAAAACAAGGATGATGTAAGCTTTTCAGTGAGGAAAGCACCAATGAGGTTAATGACAAGGAACTCAGGGAACACAGTCATTTCTACATTGTCTTCTTTGTCTGCAATGAGGTCAGGGCAGTGAAAGAGGGCATCTGGAGTGGCAAGTTAAGAACCTGGAACATGAACCATTTTCAGGTTGAAGTCTGCAAGGTCAAGAAGCCAGCAAGCTTGGTAGTGGTTGAGGTTCTGGGGTTGACAGAAGGCCATTTTGAAGGAAGGAATCTAGAATTACATCATTTTTCAACAAAATAATAATTCCAAGCATACATTCAAAAGGGCTCAAAAGTGGTTTGAGAAATAAAATATCAAGCTTTTTGACTGGCCTGCACTATCTCCTGACCTCAGTCTTTATGATTAGCTATGATGTCATAGGTCTGAATCTTTCTGTGCTCAACAACTGTTGTGTTGGGTCAACCTAGATCCAACTCTACTTATTTCAAATAAGTGGAGTAGCATGACAGCTCCTCAAATGTCATTCTGACATCATTGACCTGGTTCTGGATACATCAAATATAGATACATACAGGTTTCTGAATGTATTTAAAGGTGATAGGTGTCATGATGTAATAGTAACAAGATTCATTTTCCCTCTGAGATCAAGCTTCTAAGAAGCTCATAGAGGTTGATCTCATCAGGCTCAACTTACTCAAACTTGGTCACAACAACTTTAGTCTCTGTTTTCATGGGTTCCTTGGCTTACCTCTCCCTGCTCTGCCCTGCACATCAAAAGTACCCTTCCACTCTTCTGTTATGGGGATGCAGAAAAAGAAGTCCCACAATGCTGGAACACAAACAGAGAAACAAAATAAGAAAACAGGGGAGAAGGAAGTCATAAGCAGAGATAGAGGACAAGGAAGGGAATGGGAAAAGTGAAAGTGAAAAAAATGGTGAAGATGGACCAGAGGAGGAGGTACATGGGGGAGTATAGATAGAGTAGTGATGTCTCTTTTTTTTCTGTGAAAATGTACCATGTTTTTTTTTTTTTTTTTTTTTTGAAAAAGAACAGAGATTGGAGTGAAACTAAGAAAGGAATAAATACAGAAACATTGAACTAATTAGTTATTGAGAGGTTCATGTTTCTCTGGGCACTTCTAATGGAAGTTCTGAAGGAGCTCCCAGGCATTACCCAACTGTGTGGAAGGAAGCCAGGAAGTCTTGTCATCTGTACTCTGATAGTCAAGTCAATAAATCAAATGCAGGAATTGGCAATGATGCCTTCTCCAATTGATCTTGAAGTCTAGGATATTCTCAATCTCATACTCAGATTCTCTGTCAACCTTGATCAGATGTGGTGGAGGTTGTACATGGTTTGAAATAACATATAGAATGAGGGGTTCTAAGTGAAAGACATGAAAGACTGGATGTACTGAGCATAGTGAACCAGGTAATCATAATGTAAATAAATGGATATCAGATTTAGCAATAATAAGGAAAAGACTTCAGAGCAGGACTTTTATTTGGCATTAGCAGGGCCTTGACATCGCTTTTGACCTTCTGTCATCTCTGACTGGAGAAAGTCATGGAATTGATAATTCCACAACATATGACTTGGCTATGGAGGAGGTGAGATTGCAATTGGCACAGACGGAGAAGTTTGGATGATACCCCTTATTGGTGAAGAAAAAAGATACTCTTGTTGTAGTTGTTGCACTAAGAGCATCATTATATGCAAATTCAGTGAGTGGAAGAAGTTGCAACCAGTTTTCCTGTTGGTAGTTGTAGTAAATTTAAGGGTATTGCTTGAGTGTTTTGTTTACATGCTCCATTTGATGATCTCTTTCTGGATCATATCCAGAGGTAAAATGAAGCTGCATATTGACAGCTTTACCTAGTGATCAGAAGAAGTGAAATGCAAGCTCAGAGCCCTAATTGAAGGTAACATGAGAGGGGACTTCATGCTTACTGAACACATTAATTATAAACAACTTGGCTAAGTGAGAGGAAGTGACAGTGTTGTGCATAGAGATGAGGATGGCTTGCTTGAAGAGTCTATCTATAATGACTAGAATGGCCATGAATTCATTGAAAAAGGGGAGTTGCTCAATGAAATCCATGGAGATGGAGTTTCATGGCTTCTCTTGAATCAGAAGCTGCTTTAGAAGGTCATAGGGGTGATGTCTTGAAATCTTTGTGTGGGCACAAGTGGTACAAAAGTGGAAATAGTCCTTGACTGATGTCCTGATACCAGGACATGTATATTCATGTTGAATGAGTTCCAAGGTCTGATTTTGTTTGAAGTGACATGCAGTAGGATGATCATAAAAGTACATACCAGAGGATTCAGAGACAGAGGTCATTAGCTTTGAAAACATAGATGCAATTATCACAAAGGATGAATTCATTGTCAGATATAGTCCATTGTTTGTTATCAATGTAATCAAAGGAAAGAAGGGAAACCAAGACTGAATCATTGGTGAGGAAGGACAGAATATCAGATCAGAGTTGCTTGATGTTTACCAGAAGAAAGGCCTGGAGGGTCAGAGTAGCAAGGCAAGAAGCTTAGAGGGATATATCAAGCTGCTTGTGGATGAAGATGGGTTGATAATGGTTGGGATGCAAGCATAGTTCTTATCCCCTCTTTCAGGTAGATGTTCCAACATCTAGTTATCACATCAGTGTAAAAATCCTACAAATTTCAGATTGAAAATCCTAAGCTAATGAAAAGGGGGCAAGTATAGTTCTTGACCCAGGGAATTGCAAGGAGAGAAGAAAAAGGGTGAGGACAAACAGAAATGACTTACTGTTGTCCACAAAGAGCTGGCAAATATGAGTCTAATTTCTTCCCATTCAATAGGGCTAAGGAATTAACTAGGACTTGATAGGACTTGAAGAAAAGTGAAGGAAATCAAACTCAGAGACTTAGGATGGATGGTAGATAGTGGTGATTTTCTGTAGAACAAAGTTCTAAGTACCAACTTTTAAGTCTGGGCATTTCCAAAACTGTGAATTAGAAAGAAAATGTGTGGAAATGAATATAGAACTGAAATAAAGTAACATCCTAATTGAAAAACACAACTTCAACTCACTGATGACTTGTTTGAAGTGCAGGAATTGAGGCCTGATCCTCTGGAGGTCAGAGTTTCAACTCAAGAAGATGGCCTGTCTGACTATTGAGTATCAGAATGATGGAGAGATTTGGAGAAGCTCAGAGAACCTATGAATACTTGGATGAAGTGAGAATATCACTGTAGAGACCTTTGGTCTTCTACATCAGGCTTGGCTCTGAGCTTATCAGGATGGTATCAGATTGTGAGGTTGAACTGGTAAAGGTACACAGACCAGCATGCTTGTCAGTGGGTAAGGAGCTCAGTGGAGGAGAAATATTCTAGATTTTTATGGTTCATAATGATGTCAATCAGAATTGCAGAGCCTTCAAGGATGTGCTGCCAATTCTAAAATGCCTCATAAATCACTAACAACTCTTTGTCATGAGTGTCATAGTTGAGCTCCACTCTGGTGAGCATCTGGGAACAGAATTCTACAGGATGAATATTGTGAGAACAGGAAATGAAGAGAATGCCAGTGATGGCACAGTTAGAGGTGTTGGATTCAACATTCATCAGAACATTCAGGATCAAGTAGACCAGGATCACAGCTGAGGTGAAGGTATCCTTGAGGTAGTTAAAGAACTTGTGACAGTCATTGGAGAAGTTCCAAGAAAGTCCTTTGCAAGTAAGACAGGTGAGGGAAACCACAATGTTGGAGTAGTTTCAGATGAACCTGCAATAGAAATTCATGAATCCTAGGAAGAATTGACTGTCCTTTATCTTCTGGAATTCTGGCCAATCAAAGATTGATTTTATGTTGTCTGGGGACATAGAAAGCCAGTGAGAAAGAGGATTTATCTGAGGTATTCAATGGCCATTCATATTTGTCCAGCTTGAGGTAGAGGCTATTTGCGTGGAGATGTTGGTTGATATGAGAAAATGTCATCAGAGTAAATAATGATGTTGTTAAGGTAGACCATGACACAGATGTGCAGCATATCAGTAAAGATTGAGTTGATGAAATTCTGAAAGGCAGCTGAAGCATTGGTAAGACCAAAGGGCACTACCAGTCATTTGTATGACCCATAGCACTTGTGGAATATAGTTTTCCATTTGTCTCCTTCAGCAATGCAGACCAGATGGCATGTGTGCCAGAGGTTGAGCTTGATATAGACTTTTGCACTGCTAGGGGCTTCAAAGAAGTCAGAGGTGCAGGAAAGTGAATAATGTCCCTGGTGATTTTATTGACCTTGCAAGTCAACACACAAGTGGAGAAATCCATCCTTCTTATAAACAAAGAGTACAGAATCTGGAAATAATGTTGGATTAATCTGATATGGAGGTGTTCATCCAAAAAGTCTTTGATAGATTCTTGTTTGGTCATGAAATGGAGTAGAGATGTCAATAAGAGGTTCAGCACCTTTCTTTAAGTCAATATCCAGGTCAAAGGATCAATGAGGGGCATGTGTGTCTGCCTTCTTTTTGCTAAAGATATCAGTGAGTTCATGTGTCATATGCATGACAACTCCAGTGTCTCTGACACAACTATGCTCATACCTCTGGCACATTTTTGTCAATATGTACATCTGTGCCTCTGGACCTCTACATTATGTTTCCCTCTTGTTCCCTTTTCAGTTTAGCTTTGCTCTCTGTTCCCTCCAATGCTGTGTAGCACAGCTCCAGTTTGTTTCTGGACTGGAATACAGCTCTGGCTCCTACTTATCCAACCTCCAACTTATACATCTACATAGCCTTCAACTTTCCTTCAACTATATATGCTTTAACTCTATATGGAGATAATTTAGCCTGAATATCACCTTAGACACACTCCTCCTATCTCTCTTCAAGTTTCTCCAATGTGTTCCTGACCAAGAAGGCTCTGAAAGTGCAAGGGCATGACACATAAGTCATGCACTCAGCCTTTACCTCTCTGGACTTGACCCTTCAGATCTCTGGCCATCTTCAGCATTTCTTCTCTTTGACCTCTGATCTCCAACCAGAGTTTGAACAGGTCTTAACATCATGGTACTTCAGGGGCATGCCAGAGAGGTCAGGAGAAGATTCTGAATTCTTGGAGATGGAGGCAGATCATGCTGAAATGATATCAGAGGGATCTCAGAAGGAGAGAAAAGAGAATGAAATCTTTCATCTTGCAGGCTCTGTGATAGGCAACTGCATTGACAAAGGAAATGGATGAGCAAGTGATATCAGGGTCTTAGGGCAGAGCAGGAGGTAATGTTTTGGAATGGGGAGGTGAGAAGGTTGGAGTAGGAAATACGGATTCTGAGGAAGACACAGAGGATAATATCAGGGTTGGCATTCTCTTTGCAGAAGTTCAGAATGAGACGCTGCCCAATATCCAATCAATCAGTGAATTGTAGTGGGTGAGCCAAATGTGATCTAGAACAATCATGCATGAGAAATCCAATGAGGTTACATAAAATACATTGGAGGTATTTTCACCTGAGAAGAAGGTAATCAGAAGGTCTATGGTGGATGTAATTGTACAAGCAGTAGTACCATCAAATAATTGGGAGAAATGAAGTATGTATGTATTTTATGCATTTCTACAAAACTGGAGTCCATAAAACAACAAGTAGAATTAGAGTCAAGGAGTGCAGGAGCAGAAAACAAATTAAATGGATAAATAGAGACTATCAAATAAAAACAATTGGGATTGGAGAGAAAAAACACATTAAGGTAGAGTTTCTATAAGACATGGTTAGGATCAGTGCAGCTCCCAGCCCATGTAGTTCCACAGGAGCCACACTTTATTTTTTTACCTTCAGAGATGTGGAATTCTTGGATGAAGCTGCCAGAGCAGCAGAGATAGCTTGAGCCTTCAAGTTTCTAGGGGTAGACTGGGAACAATCCTTAGCAGAGTGCCCTTCCCATCGATAGAAGAAGCAGAGGTTGAGGTGAAGTCAACACTGGTGTTCTTCCAGAAGGAGCTTGCTACCCTTACCAGTTTTGATTAAATGAAATTAATGCTATTATTACCATTTTTCTTGGTGGACTTATCATCCTTGAAATTGTTGTTACAAGAGGTGAATGTGGAGGTACACTGAGCAACAAAACTGCCCCAATGTTTGATACATTTTGATTGTTGAGTGAATATCTGGTGAACTATTGATCCTATACTATTAGACCCAGGTACCATTAGAAAGCCCTAATCAAGGGCTATCCAAACATATATACATTCATTAGGTAATTCTGGATGTAAAAGGAGACATGATCAAATTAATCACAGGTACTCATTGGGATAGTTTTGTTGCTGACTTCTGAAGATACAAAATCAGAATATTTTAGTGGGATATTACATATGCACTAGATCATGTGATCTATAGAAACTTCAAAATGACCCAAACAAACATAAACACCACTTCTTTCTTCACATCCACCACCATGAAATCTCTCTCTGTTGATCAAATCAACCAAATCATTGCTTTCTTGGAAATGGGTCAATCCACTCATCAAATCTCTGCTTCTACTGGCTTTAGCAAGTCAACCATACAGAGAATAGCTGAAAATCATTGTCCCAACCTACCAAAGTCCTCTGGAGGTCATCCATCAATTATTTCTCCTACTGATATGCAACATACTATTTGTCTCATTGGAACTGGAAAGGCTGAAAATGCTGTTCAGGTAATCCAAACTCTTCAGGAAATCAAGAACCATCCTATCTCCTCCCAGACCATCCATTGTCACCTTAGAAAAGCAGGAATGAAGGCTGTGGTGAAGAAGAAATGTCCTCTTCTCTCTAAGTGTCATAGGCAAGCAAGATTAGACTTTGCTTTGAGTCATCAGCAGTGGATTACTGAGGACCAGAAGCAAGTTATATGGTCAGATAAGACCAAAATCAATCACATTGGATCATATGGCAAGAGATGGGCATGGAAAAAGGCAGAAGAGGGGTTGAGTGACAGGTTGGTACAAAAGACAGTAAAGTTTGGAGGGGGATCATTGATGATATGGGGTTGTATGACCTGGGAAGGAGTTGGAATGGCCTGCAAGATTGATGGTAAGATGGATGCAGAACTTTATGTGCAGATTTTGCAGGATGAGCTTCAACAAACTCTCCAATATTATGGGTTTTCCCTAGATGACATTATCTTTCAACAAGATAATGACCCCAAGCATACTAGCAGGAGGCCAAGGAGTGGTTTGCTAACCATGGATATGAGGTTATCATATGGCCAGCTCAGTCTCCAGACCTCAACCCTATAGAATATCTATGGTTTCTTCTCAAAAGAAGGCTAGCTGAGTATCCAGAGCCACCTAGAGGGATGATAGAGTTTTGGGAAAGAGTGCAAGCAGAATGGGAGAAGATTGGGGTGGAGCAGTGTCAATTATTGATTGAGAGTATGCCCAGGAGGATTCTGGAGGTCATCAAAGCCAAAGGAGAATACACTTCATACTAGTTTCTGATACTCTTGACATTAGCAACAAAACTGACCCAATGAGTACCTGTGATTAATTTAATCATATATATCCGGAATTAACTAATGAATGTATATATGTTTGGATAGCCCTTGATTAGGGCTTTCTAATGGTACCTGGGTCTAATAGTATAGGATCAATAGTTCACCAGATATTCACTCAACAATCAAAATGTATCAAACATTAGGATGGATTTGTTGCTCAGTGTATGTGCAGAGGATGTCAAGTGTTTGAAAGATGAAGCTTGGCCTGTGGAGTTCAGAGAACCAGTCTTGAAAGCTCAGGACAACTTGTTCTTTTGCTCCCATTAGCAATGGTGAATCTATTGAGCTATGGCATATGATACAACCAGAGAACCAGTCTTGAAAGCTCAGGACAACTTGTTCTTTTGCTTCCATTAGCAATGGTAAATCTATTGAGCTATGGCATATGATACAACTCAGAATCACTTAAGGCTCTAGGCCACTTTCACTAGTCAAGGAAAGGGAAAAATGAGTTGATGCCATAGATGCTGAGAAAGACACCTAGAGAACCAAACTGCCCTCTAGTGGCTGTATTCTTGTCCTTTATATACTAGTCTACATGTTTGTACCCATTGTACTCTAATCTAGATGTCCATGAAGATACCATAAGGATTAGGTGTGGAGGAGGCATGGTATGGAAGAATGGAAGATGATATATGAGTAGGGTAAGGGCATGAAATGATGTTAGGATCATGGGTGATGCATGGAAGACATTAGAATGTTCTGAGAGGGTTTGGAATGCATAGCATGACATACCAATCGAATGGAAAGGGTGTCAAGATCCATACACCTCCAGAGCTTCATTTGATGGAGGTCCAAGGTATATTGGTCAACTCCGGGGTGAAAGGATGCTGGATGGGCCAGAGGTTTAACAGAGATGAGACAGAGCAATGTGCAGAGGTGATGAAGGCATAGTGAAATGGAGATAAGGGGTTATGGGAGTGAGGACTTGGCACAGGACTTATATGTCACACCCTTGCCTACTGTCAGGTCCTCATTTTGAAGATGGGAGGGATCTAGTGAGAAGGATAAAGGAGAGAAGGGAAATTTTGTCAGAATCAGATGAAGTTAGAGGAGTGAAAATCGAACTAATAACATTATTAATAATGAGCGACATCAATATTCAAACTGAGGAGTACAGGAGGGGATTATAGGAGTTTATATACTATGAGGTCAGATCAGAGTTCAGAACAGAGAGTGGAGGAGACCATATGTAAAGGTACAATAATGGTCAGAAGTCATAGGGTGTCAAGGGGTGATGTACATAGGATAAAGGAACAGAATGTAACACAGGAATGACATAGGAATGGATCATAGGGCTAGGGAATGGAGCAAACATCAAAGGATAAAAGATCCAGGCCAATCATAATTGGTTCAATGAGGAAAGGGATTCTGGTATCAGAGGTACAATGGGAGGTAGGACAGAGTCCATTGGAGGGAACCAGAGACAAGGGAGTCATAGTCAGAGGTGACATGGGGAAGTTCAGAGAGGAGTTCAGAGGTGTGGAAAATGGGGTTGGGATGGGATATGACAAAGGGTTTCTAAAATAAAATACGAAGTTCTGGTTGAACTTTTGTGCTTCTGAGCTTTCAAGATTTTGACTTTTGAGTTCCCATGGTTCTGGCATGCTTCCAAGCTTCCAAGCTTCCAAGCTTCTGAGTTTCTAAGTTTGAAAGGATCACTTTCAGTGTGTTAAACATTCTGAGTATGGTTGGAAGTGTCAGAAGTATGTGGAAGTGACTGTAACAACATATAGATCATACAGATTGTTGAGCTGGCCTTTACAGAAGACCTCATTCTTGATGTAATCTGGAGGTCCATTGTAGAAGCTCCAGCAGAGGACACTGTGATCTCAATTTCAAACTTGGCTCACAAGGTAATTTCATTTGACTATGGAGCATGAGACATGCTGGAAATCCTTCATCTGCAGATGCTTCAGTTGGGCCTCTGCATTGGCAATGGGGTCATGAGGTCCAAAGTTGGATTGCAGCTCATCAAGAAATAACTGCCAATTGTCCATTCATCAGAGTTGAAGGTGCACAGGTTCAGCTTCAAGCAAGTCTGGTTCAAAATAGTTCAATGCTGCATCCTTGATGTAGGATTGAGTGAATGTCACCTTTATCCTATCATTTTGAAAGAATTTGGAATTGACTTGAAAGTCAGCTCCCATTGAGCTATCAAAGGTCAGAGCTTCTTGAGCTCTTTTCCATCAAATGAATTAGGTTCTTGGACCTGGCTTTGGAAGACTCAGAGTTGCCCTTGCAGCAAATCACTGCCCTGGTCATGTTTCTGATTGCTTCTGCTAATTGTGTAAAGGGCTTGAAGGCCAGGAAAACTGCATTAAGATCTTCACAGAAATTGTGATCAATATCTTCAAGTTTGAAGAAGTGGATGAAATCATTGGCAGAACTAGGGAAATTCTCAATGCCTTACCCAATGAGGAGAATTGAAACCTTCTGGATTCTCAGGGGGTCATGGTGGCTTTAGTATCATCATGTAGCTACTTGAAATGATTTTTTTCTATGGAGGTGGAGATTTTAGAGGGAATTGTAGTGAGGACAGAGTGTTGTCTGAAGATTTGTGATATAGAAAAGACCATTTTATGAGCAGTGAAGCTGATGAATTGTCCAGGAATGTTGCAAGAGCTCTCGAGGCACTCTTTAAGGATTTGAAGCAAGCAGTTCTAGTATGTGACATAGAAAAATAGACAGTGAGCAAGATTGAGTTTGAATATACTGTCAATTCTGGATCTCCCAGACCCTCCAGCAGAGGGTTGAAGGTAAAGGCTGAAGGAAACAAAAGTAGATCAGAGGTCCAATAAAGGTGAAAGACAGAGGTACAGAGGTATGAAGGCACTGGTGCAAAATATATATCTTTTTCCCTTGCTCAAGTCTGGCCATTAGGAGACAAAGGCAGGAGATACACAGAGAGATAGGATGAAAAGAAAGACTTTAGAGGAGGGGAACTTCAGTGAAGTAAAATTAGTTGATATTGGAACTGAGGAGTACATGCAGAGGACCCTGTGTTTATATACTAGGCTATTAGATCAGGATACAAAACAGAGAACACAAGTACCATAAAGAACTGGTACAGAAGTGATTGGTGAATGTGGAGAACCAACAGGCAGTATGTATAGGACTAGGGAATGTAAAATGAATGGAGCATATGGTGAAGCATAGGAATAAAGAATATATGAAGATGTAACTTATGTCAAGGTTCAGGCCAATAGAAGGAGGTCTGATGAAACTACAATATCTGAACTCAGATGTCTGATTTGAACTTAGAGTAATGTTGATGAAGTCCATTCAGAGATGACTGGAGATAAAGAGGATGGGGTCAGAATTGTGTGCAGAGGAGCAGCAATGGATGTCTAGGATGGATATGACAGTTGTATTGTCATGACACCACTGCTGCAAATGTCTTAACTGATGCACTACTATAACCATTGTTATCATTTTGATGTGAGTGGATGGTGGAATATGTGAAAGACATTCAGAGGCATTGAAAGAGTGCATAATGGCATTAATGATGGCAAGGAGGTGAAGGGCATGGCGGTGTGCACAATGGAAGGTAAAGAGACTGCACACAAGATGCAAGGGGGCACAAGAGGATGCAAGAGGTAGTATAAATGCACTGAAAGGCATTTGAAGGGCACATAAGATAATAGAAGGATGAGCAGAGACACACAACACAGTGGAAGTTAGTGAAAGGGTACAAGGTGGCAGGTGACTGTGCAACTTGCCAAGAGGCATTGGCAGGGTGTGCAAAGTGGTGAAAGATTGTATGAGATACTGGAAGGTGTTGGTGGATGCATAAAATGGTAGATTGGCATGCAAGATACCAGAAGAAGAATGTATAAAGCACATGATGCAGTTCATGGCTGCACAAAGGTGACAGAAGGATGCATGAGCGGCTAAAAGGCAGAGGCAGGGTGCACAAGGCAAAGTGATGGTGCACAGAGGCTTAAAACATTCAATGAAAAAAACTAAGTGCTATACATTAGGAGATAAAGGATAAACACATCTACTCATTAAATGTAGACCCTTGCTCAAGAGATATGATGCTTTGCTGAAATAGAAAGATGCTATTCTTTGTTGCTTAAAGTGCTTTACTGATTGGGGCCAATATGCAGTGACTCCAAAAACTGTTGCAATGTTTGCTACATTGTAGTGTACTGGCTATAACCGTGGGAATCTCGCTTAGCGTTGGTGAGACCGAATATAGTAAATGCCCCTGGCTACGTCACGGTCCATGAATCATGTGATGTGGTCTGGTGGTGCCAGAGATGTGGCCATTACAAAACAGCAATACCATTGCAATGGTTTTTTCACTGTTCTGCTGATACATATAATCTCCATTAAATGACATAATATTTGGCTTTCTTTGGTCATACAAACAAATATATACATATAATGTGTCTGAGTTTAAATATATTCACACTCCTCTTTATTTGTAATCACTATTATTATATATTCTACCTTTACTACTCAGAAGAATATTATTCTCTCTATGCTTGATGCTGGTCACTCTGCTTGCTTCTACTGTTGTAGACAGCTCTACTATATTCAGACCTTGAACAAATGAGCTTTTTGAGCCTTTTAAGGCTTGTGAAGGACATCTAATCAAACTTTTCCATATTAATATTCCACACACCATGTATTTGATTAGCATTTGCAAGGCCAATAATGCTATTTAGGATACCAAAACCATTTCTAATATCTTCAATAGATCCCTATCCATCAACATAGTCCTTTATCACATGAAAAAGTCTAGTATAAAGGCTGTGGAAATCAAGAAATGCCCTCTTCTTTCTATTAAACATTACAAAGCTTGCTTGAATTTTGCTTATATGCATTAGAACAGGACTTGAAGGAGATTATATGGTTATAAAAGATTCAAATCGATCATATGGTGTTGGGTGGGTGCAATTGGGGCCAGAAAAAGGCTGAAAAATGGCTTAATGATTGATTAGCAGATAGAGTTGTCAAGTGTGGGACCAGTTTCTTGATTACCACAGCCTTTATACTAGACTTTTTCATGTGATATAGGACTATGTTGATGGATAGAGATCTATTGAAGATATTAGAAATAGTTTTGGTATCCTAAGTAGCATTATTGGCCTTGCAAACACTAATCAAATACATGGTGTGTGGAATATTAATATGGAAAAGTTTGATTAGATGTCCTTCACAAGCCTTAAAAGGCTCAAAAGGCTCATTTGTTCAAAGTTTGGATATATTAGAGCAGTCTACAATAATAGAAGCAAGCAGAGTGACCAGCATCAAGCATAGAGAGAATAATATTCTTATGGGTAGTAAAGGTAGAATATTAGTGATTACAAATAAAGAGGAGAGTGAATATATTTAAACTCAGATACATTATATGTATATATTTGTTTGTATGACCAAATAAAGCCAAATATTATGTCATTCAGTGGAGATTATATGTACCAGCAGAAAAGTGAAAAAACTGTTGCAATGGTATTGCTATTTTGTAATGGCCATATCTCTGGCACCACCAGACCACTGTAAAGTTGCTGGGAAGCCCAAATGGGATTCCTAATGGTGTCAGTATGGGTTGTGAGTGGGTTTACTTGACCCAAAAGGAACCCAAGGGACTAAGAGAAGGTAATAGACCAATAACCATGCACTGTAAAGCTGGAAAATATGAGTCCGGACCTCCCCATTTGGTAGGGCTGAGAGTCTGACTTTTTGGGTTGGGGTTGGAGTGCTCAACTTCACTCAACTGGCTTGGGTTGCATCAAAATCGATGCTTTCAATACTTAGGAAACAAGACTTGTGATCAAGAGGGAATAGAATTCGATGTGGACTGATGTCCAAGATACAAGGTTTATAGTCTGGAAAAACCCAAGACTTTGTACATATTGGGTTGGTGAAGTAAGTAAGTATGGTAATGAAGTGGCATGATGACAGCAACGGTATGTAATACAAATGAGAGAGAATGACTAAGTATGATGCACCTGGGTGAATCTGTGGTCATTTGGGATGGAAACTGATATAAAAGAAAGAAAACCTGACTTACTGACTCAGATCTGGGGAGCTCAGGTTGGACAGACCGGACAGGTTGGACAAACAACACTCAGGTTGGCCTTCAACTTGCTCAGGAATGGGACCTGCACTATAGAGGTAACAAAAGAAATGGAATAGGGGGATTTGCATGGTAGGGAACATCAGTCTCCTACATCCGCAGGGGACTTAGAGACTGGCTGTCCTCAGTCAGCACTGCTTCACTGACCTAAGACAAGTTGCGGCTCAGGATCAGTTGTCTACACGACTGAAAATGGAGATGAATGGTGCCAGGTCAAGACAACGGCCAGATCAGGACAATATGACAGCAAATGCCAAGATGCTTCACACAGTTGGTCAACAGGGAGTTTTCTTCTCACTCCACTCCTCCTTCCACCACATCTTTCTTTCATCCTCTTTTCATCCACCATGCCTAACACCCTCTTTGTGTCTATTCTCAAACTCAATGATACCCCTACTGCCATTGACTCTGCCAAGGTCACCACCGAAAAATGTGCCACTGATGTGCAGTTGTGACTTGAAGTCATGGTGAAAAGTCAACCTGACAACAATGACAACCTTCATGAAGAACAGGATATGTGGTGTCAGGAACTGGATGCAGCATTGGTATGTGGTCCTGCTCCCTTTCTTCATGTCTGCAGACCTGATCCTCATAGGCTGAACTTGAAGAGGCCATGCAGCTAGTCCAGAATACTGGTGTGACCATGGAACAGCTTTCACCTGCCCTCCTTGCGGTGATGTCGGAAGCACATTAGGCATTCAATGTGTGAAAGGCTTGGGCTTGTGAGGCTGCTCAAGCCTCTACTTCAGTTCCAATCAGGATGGAAGTCAATGAAGTAGCAAGGTCCCCTCAGGCTCCATCCCTGATGCATGATGTGTCAACTCAGGGGCCATCAGAGTCCCCTACTTCAGCCATGAACACAACCAAATCAGGAGCAGGGCGGAACATTGAAGTAGTTGTTCCCTCTCATAAGGTAAGTTTCAGATAGCTTAAACCTTGGATGTTGATCTATCTGTGGAAAGTGATCATGAAAGGACACTGAAGACAAAGAAGGAGTGGAGGATGGATACCAGTACCCAACCCTGTGCCAATTGTGCAAGAACTGTGGGGTGCCCTACACCATGAGATGGCAGGGTATCATGTGCTTAATGTGCATTGATGCCAAGGGGCATTGCAAGTACGTGAAAAGCAGAAAGTTGAGGGTCAGCGAGAAAAGGGCAGTGAAGGTCAGGCCATGGCCAGTCCCAGGTAAGTGATGTTGCCAACTCTTTTCAGATTGGAATCTAATTGACTGGTATCTAGCCTGCAAGGTCCAACTGCTCCCAACTGATGTTGTTGAAGTCACAGACGATGAAGCCAGGCTGACTAAGGGCAAAATTAATATGAAGGGGAAAGAGAAAGTTGAAGACTTCAGCTCAAAGACAATTGCAGTCCCGATCAAGGGACTCAAGCAATTGATGTTGTGTTTTGCAGAACTAGAGTCCCAAATCACAGGTCTGGAATTGGAGATGGCAGCCAAGAAGGTGCAACACATCCATGCCAAGATCAAGGTGTCCAAAATCTGCAATCAGATTGTGGCCATGCAGGAGGTGGTTGGGTCTTGGCTCAGGCAGTAGGGGCCCTCTTTTCTTTCTTTGTCATAGCATACTTGTCATCCTGTGTCCCATGCAATCAAGCAAGCATGTCCATGTCTGTATCTGATCTGAGTAAACCAGATGGAATCCAATTGGCCAGTTGGTATCTGATATAAGAAAACAAGATGTAAGTAATAGGCATAACTAAGAGAAATGAAGGAAAACTGCATGTCAGCAATAGTGCAGTCCAAGGAAACTTTGCTTTGTGCCCACTCAAACAGGGAGATGGTAAGATTGGTATCATTGCTGGCTTTCTTCTGCTTTTTCTTCTACTCTACAATGACTCTTTTCTCTTCTTTCTACTTTTTTTTTTCTTTCTTGTCTGGTCTAGTAAAATAAAATAAAAAAAGGGGATACAGTGTTCATCACATGGGAAAGGTAAAATCAATGGTGAGACAGGAACACGGGTCTATAATCGATACTATCAGCTGTCCGGATGTCTATTATATGTGAGCATTCTCAGATTGAACCAGGTAAGATAAAAGGAAATGGGTCTATAGTAATTGACAGTCTTTTGACTTTTTATGATGGTTTTTCTTGGTTTCTGTGAGATTGGGAGAGATGGATGAGCAACACCAGTTGAAACCCAGGATGAAACATTATGGGAATGAGGCCACCAGATGAAACCCAGGGTGAAACAGATAAGGGGAAATCTATAGTATGGACAGTATTCTGGGTATAGTATGACAGAATGTTCATTGTCATCATCAGTTACAGTTCTTGCAGGGGTGGATAATCTTCTTCATCAGGCAGTTCTTCATTGTCTGGTGGCTTTTGCAAATCTTTGACTTCCCAATTCTCTTTCCTCACCATCTCATCGAGTTCTTCTTCATCCAACCTGGTCAACCTGGATACTGGAATGGCAGTTCAGGACCTTGTGAAGTATGGGATGAGGCAGAATGTGGCATATTGAAGGGCAGATACCACTCCATCCAACTTGGCCAGCAGATACAAACCTCTGGTCATCCTGCGAAGGACTACCATTGACCCTATGTACCTTTGCTTTGTTTTCTGGTTCAGTTCCTTCTCCACTCTTGAGTTCCAGACCAGGACCAGACTTCTGGATTGGAAGTTGAAGTCCTTGATCTGGGTCTTCATTGTGGCTTTGAAGTGTTTGATGGATCCCAATCAAGCTTCTGCAACCCATTTCCGGATTGCATCAAGATCGGCTTGACACTTCTGAAACTGGCAGGCTCACCATGCTATCAGCAACTCAGTAGAGGAAATATCAGGCTCAGAAGGAGGAAGAAGGAAAGTTGCTTCAGAAAGGTCAAATGGAAAAAGTGGCTCCACACCATGTGTCATGAAATAAGGAGAGAGACTGGTAGACTTCTGTATAGTTACCCACTCCACCCAGAAAACAGTATGCATGGGTCAATACCAGTGTGACTCCTCCCCCTGGAAGCTTTTCATGATGGCCTCCTGAACACCGTAGTGATGTCTCTCTACAATTCCATTTGCCTGGAAGTTGTAAGGGTATATCTGGATATGCCAAATCTGGTATCACTCGGTGAGGAGGTCACAGGCCTGAAGGAAAACAGGGCCATTGTCAGTTACCAGCTTGGAAAAGGGACCCCACTGGCAAAGAATGTCCTTGAAGATGAAGGACATGAGGGCAGAGGTGTTCTCAGACTGGAGCATGCACCACTCTGGGTATGAAGTCATTGAGCAATGGGCTTGCATGATGTAGCAGTAACCACTGGCTCTGGGCATTAGCATTGTATCAATGTGAACCTTATGAAACAAACCAGTTATGAGGGGGACGACAGGTGGGATGTGAAAGTGGGTGGTCTGGTGGGTCTGGCATTGATAACAGGTATGGATGTACCATTTGATGTCCTCAGCAAGCATTGGCCACCAGAAGTGAAGGAGGAGGCAGGTCTGGACTGTGTAGACACCCTTGTGCCTGAGGTTATCATGGGCCTCCTTCATCAGCCCATACTGCTGATCCTCCAAGACAACTACTTGGTGGCAGCCATGCAGTTCCCAGTGCCAGAGAACACTGTTGACAAGGTAAAACCAGGAGGCAGATTGAATGAAGAAAAGAAACTCCTTATTGGATAGATCAGATGGGTGGGTCTTGATATCAAGGAAGTCGCTGTAAAACAGCAAAAGGACTCCGGAGTGTAGTCCTATGCAAGAAATAGGAGTGTGAGTGTGTATCTTGACCCAAGGGGATTGCAAAGAAAGGGAAAAGGACCGTAGGAAAGGCTTACTGAATGTCCACAGGACACTGGAAAACTCAAGTCTGGCTTCCCCCTGTTTGGTGGGGCTAGGAAACCAACTATATTTGCAGGACTTCAGGGAAACTTGAAGGGAAATATAGGAAAAGGCTTAGGGAACCAGACTTAGTGGCTTAGGAATAGTGGTGGTTACTTGCACACTGTCTAAGGACTAAGTCCTAGATACAAAAGTATAATCCAGGCATTCCTGAATGAAGTACAGTAAAGGAAACATAAGAAAGTCAAAAACCTGACAGAACCTGGAGTGCAGGAACACTGGGACTGGTGTGTGGGAACTCAGATCTGGACATCGGGTTCAAAACTAACCTTAGAACTTCAACTGGCTTGACTCAGGTTGGAACGAATGGCAGTGGAATGGTCTTGGGTTTGGTAGGAGCGCTGGATAGGGGCTATCAGACTGCGGGAAAAATCCGGATATCACTGTAGGAAACTCCACTTCTCTACATCATGGACAAGGCCAAGCTGGGCATCCTTTGCCTTAGCTTTTGCAGATCAAGAAAATGAGGGGTCAGTGTTTTCATCAGGCTGGAGACCCAGCTGTGCAATGGCATCAGTGAATGTGCAAAATGAAATGAAAACCGGATGTATATCTGGGTCTGCTATGCATGGTCCATTGTAGTCCACCTGGCAGAACCAGTACACAGGCAGAGATGGCAGCTTGAGGGAAACCCCATGATAATGGTAGGGGATGGATATATGAACTGTGGGGAGGGGCGTTCATTCAGTAAGGCAATGGCAAATGAATACATATCATCTAGCCAATCTTCATGATCGTTGTCATTGGGTGGGTTGGATTCCGAAGGTGATCAATGGGAAAGACCATTGGCCCTGGTGTGCTTGTCTGCAGGAACATGAATGAGGTTGAATGTAAAGAGGAGAATACCAGCAATCCAGTGGTTGATGACAGCATTTGGCTGCAGATCAGGGTTGTTGATCATACCCTTCACATACTTGGCATCTATTTTGACTGTGAAGTTAGATATACCAAAGATGAAGATGCAAATGGCATGAAGGGCATGGAACAGCCCATAAAGCTTCAACTTTACCTGTGAATACTGACTCTCAGTCTTGTTCAGCACCAGCAATCTGAAGCGGTTCAGCTACCACCTGCCATCATCTCCAACTTGGAACAGAATGAACCTGACTGCTACTTGGGACATGTCAACTGCAAGAACGACCTCTCACCTGGATTCATAATCCAAGGGAAGAAGCACAGGGGACTTTAATATCTCATCCTTCAGACAAAGCAATGCCTCCTTCTGATGCTTGCCCCACATGAACAGGACACCCTTCCAGGTCAAGTCCACCAGCAGCTGAGAAATGGCAGCATAATTCTGAATGAAAATACACAGGACACTGCATGTACTGAGAAACCCTCTCACTTTCAAGACCATTGTGCATTCCAGCCAGTCCTGGATCTTTTGGATGTTGGCCTCATGCAGAATCTGACCTTCAAATGTACACTTGTGCCTAACAATAGTTGCATCAGAGGCTGTGAGGACGAATTTCTTGGCTGAGACAGTTGTGCCAATGACTTCTAGATGGGTCAGTATCTGATTGATGATGAGAAAATGCTCTCAGATGAACCATCAGATTCCTGGGTTCTCCAGGATGGTCTTGTACAACCTGTCCAGATTCCAGTACTGGATCTTTGATGACTTGATGGGGAGATCGTCGATGAATAGCATAGTGTAGTGCAGTATCTTGTCTTGCAGGATGAATGCCATGTCGGCTTGATAGACCTGTGCTGAATTAGTATACCCCATTGGGAGGGTTGTCAGCTGATGTGGTCTGAGAGGAGTGAGAAACATGGTCATGTCCTGGGATTCAACATGCAATGGTCTCTGGTCATACCTGGCAAATAAATCCATCATCATGTAGACTGCATGCCTGGTGAACAATTCCACCAGATGCTCAACAAACAGAGGAACTGATGTGTCCTGGATGGTGATGGTGTTGAGCAGTTGGAGATCATGAATGAGCCAGAGGCTCTTCTTGTCCTGCTTGAGGATGCAGAACCACCAGAACTGGTAAGTGGCTGTAGACAGTTTGTAGACACTGGACATGATCTGGTCCTTGATGATCTGAATTGCCTATTGCTGCATGGTGGGTGGAATTGGGATGTTGCACAGAATCCAAGGTGTATGAGGGATGGTTGGAATTTTGACTGGTGGGAAATACTGCTTGTCAAGGCAGCTGTGCTTGATTGGAACCCAAGCAAATGCATTCTCATGGATGTGAACCAACCACCAGACAAGTTTGAGTTTGTCGAGGAGGAGCCACTTGGCGGGATCAAGGTCTAACTTGTCAGTGTGCTCTTGTGTAAAATGTAGTCCAGGAATAAAATCAGGAGGATGAAAATGTACAGTCAGCAGTCTGAGAAGCAGGACTGGTGGCAAGTGCCAGAGAACCCGAAAGTTCTCTGTCATTGGAGCGGATACTGAGTGAACTTTCTTCATGACCAGCTTGTAAGCAAAGCTATCATGGGTGATATCATATGAATAAAGAGACTGTAAGACGGTCAATAAGTCCAGTGAGAGGGTGGAATGGGTAGACAATGCATAATTGTAAAATGGAGAAGTGGTGAAGGAATGATTTGGAATGTCTGTTGGTGCCCTGTCAGGGCTCATATATCTGGGATATGTAATCAAAAGCAGAAATTGCGGGTGAGGAGACAGAATGGATGAAGAAAGTGCGAAAGATGATACAGAACAAGATGGAAATGTGGGCAGGTCCTTGGATGTCTCTCCTCAGGTAGAACCTGATTCATCAAGGCCTACCAAAAACCCCATTCAATGATGCTTTGATGGTTGGAGCAAGCAATGCCTTTCTGGCACCAGGGACATTCCTTGGACCACAGTTGGGTCAGGAGTTGGTACTCCTTTCTGCTATTCAGGTTCTGGAGGGTAATGTTCTGCCCTCCATCTGGGAAGTCATCAGTAGTTGTGCTCATAAGGCAATGGAAGGGGGGGCCAAGCAAAGGATTGAAATTGGCCCTAGCCATGACTTGGACCTGCAAGGCTACTTCACAGGGGCCAAAGCTGAGTTGGAGGTTTTTGAGGACCCTGAGGGTGGAGTTGGTGTGCATGTTGGTGGATGTCATAGTCATGATGTCATTAGACCAGATAGGAAGCCCGAGTTCCTCCCAGACACACTTAGGCATCACGATGACCTCAAAACCAGAATCTAAAACACAGGTCAATGTCTTCTCAGTACCTACAACCTTGGCTTCAAGGGCATGGAGAGGGAGGTTGTGATGGGTGACTATGAGGCTGTCTTCATCCCGGATAACATGGTCACCATATTCTTGGTCAACTCATCCAGGGTTTCGCCTGGCTAATTCATTGATGTGGATGACATTTGAGGCACCATTCGGGATCTGCTTGCTGGTGGTAGCATCCTTGAATTGCTGGCGGAAATCTGGCACAACTGCTGAAGAGATGTGTTACAATCATCTAATCTATGATCTATGAATATCCCACATCGCACCTATGCACTACCATTACTCTAGAAGCTCTACATGAAATGATAGACTTCATTATATCAAAGGTAGCCTATATGCAGTCATACAAAAGTACCAACCCCAATCATGACTTCACAACTCTATCCATGCATGAAGTATGACATCACATGCATTCCAGACTCTCCTAGACCATTCTATGTATTACCCATGACCCATACTCTATACTA